>JADLZN010003214.1:0-92491 GCA_018155175.1 Sinocyclocheilus anophthalmus
GGAGCATTTGGTAATTTGGTCTTGTCTGTACATGTTTATTTAACTCTCAAAAGCCGGCAGCCAGAGACATGCAGTTTATGAATTGCCAAAGACAATGGGGTTCACCGAAAAGCTTCGTTACGGGTCATTGAAGAATAAAACGGAACACATGCTCGATGTGTCCTAAGGTGAGTGAATCAACTGCCATGTCATTTCTCATTTTTGGTGACTATCCCTGTAGCCGGCCAAGGGGTTACATGCTGCGAGTAGACAAATGTATCCAAATCATGCAATTTGTTAGGTAAATAAAGGCGAGTATGTGTGATTTAACGTGGGTGTTTTTAGTGATGGATTAGACAAAACTCAATGAGTAAACATATAAACGAAAATATTCACACACTCCAATATCTCTTATGATGCCAAAGACAATTCAAAGCGGAGGTGAGGGTTACATATTAAAGGACATGGAGGAAATGGGTACCTTAATGACTCCGGCTCTGACGGTACGCTCTTTCTAAATTAGTGTCTCGACCAAGGATGTCAAAGCGGTCGTACGTTGATTGCGACTATAAAACTATTTCAGTTAAGGTTGAGTCAACTAAAAAATTCAGGTAACACTTTGAAGACAGAAATTGACTGAACATAACATTTCTGTGGAATTAGTTACTAAATAATAATTAGTTGAAACAGCTCGAAATGGTTACCCCGAGAATGCGTGATTTCATGAAATTTTTTATAGTCAACTTAAAGATTTTAATAGTCTACTCAAAAATTTCACTTGTTAAAACATATGGCTCTTTTTGTCAGATGTAGGTGGCCAGCTAATATAATAACAAGAAATGTGATCTGAGGGCAACATAGCCAGCATATTTTCGGAAGATCATGTGAACAACTCGAAAGCGGGGAGTAGTGAAAGCGCTAGCATGAAAGGAAAACATCTTTTCAAATATATCTCACATAGAAAGCATTTTTTGTTAAATGGTGCGTATATTTACTGTTTTTACTGTATTTTTTAAACAAACAAATGCAACCTTTTTTTGGGTTTTTATTTTAACCCAGATATAACAGCCCATACATAATTTTATTTTTTTAACATGACATTCATCACATATTTGATTTGACTGGACTTGAAATATCATTATCATTAGTTTTTAGTATTTCCCAAGGAGCAAAAAAGCAAAGTGGATATAAAGTAGGCTATATTTGTGAGATTTGAATAAACTCTTTAGAAATTTGGCATTCAATCCAACCGCAGCCAATCAGCAAACAAAAAGCTATCATATAAATTTTTCTAAACAAGAAAAAGCATCTCACGCTTTATTGTGTCTAAATGCTTGCTATTGTTTTGACGGGAAGTTTGGCAGCTGTACTACAGAAAGTCAAGCAAACACTGAACTAAAAAATTGTTGCTAAGGAAATTATACACCGTCTAGTCTAGAAGCGGGAGTATTGGTGTAAACTAGCAGCTAACGCTAACACTACTACACTGGCCGCGAACGGCGCAACACGTTGCGTTAAAGCACATAGATCCCGTTATAATCAGTCGTTCAGTAACTGAGCGCAAGCGCTACAGTAAACGGATGCCACGTTCTATTTCTGATGCATTCCACGTGCTTGCGCTACCGACAAGTTGACAATAGTTCTCATTTATACGAAAGCCTTGGATGCACACCACACTATCACCACCAGCGTGACACCACAATGTGCAACCATTTCTTGGCAGTATCACTCAAGGGTACGGTCTTCTGCCTATCTGAACCTCGTCGCCTCAGGACACAGCCGCTCCTCTGGTCCTCCTGCCAAAACACTCACGCCCCCTGATGCTCGCGTGACGGCCCCTCGGTTGAGAAACCACTAGTCTAGACCCCACAACACACCATAAATTATCTATGGAGCACGAAGAAAATTCAACAAAGCCAGTGCAGAGTCTGAGCATCATGTAGAGAGTTACCAGAGCAACTCACAAAATAATACGAACAGTTCACTTTATGTTTGCAGAAGACCACTAGCATGTGTGAGAAATAAGGAAGGACTTGGCCTTGCAAAACTGTCTTTAACTTACACAGTATGTTTGTGACTAAGGCGAAAGGAGTGAAGGTTTTTGCCATAGTCTTAAAGAAATAGTTCACCCAGAATGAAAATTCTGTCATTATTTGCTCACCCTCATGCAGTTCCAAACCTGTATGAGTTTCTTTCAGCTGTTGAACACAAAAGAAGATATTTTGAAGAATGTTGGTAACCAAACAGTTGACAGTAGCCATTGACTTCTATAGTATTTTTTCCCCATACTACGGAAGTCAATGGCAAACCGTCAACTGACAGAATTGTTATTTTTAGGTGAACTACTCCTTTAAAGGTATAGTTCACTTTAAATAAAAAAACTAGGCTAAGTCACAAAATCTGTCAAAGTCATGTGGATTTTAAAGGTTGATTGAGGCTCAGAAATTATTTAAAGGTGAACTCTAATAAAAGTTTCATTCAAATGCTGATTTGAATATTTCTGTGAGCATCCTTTGAGCAGAAAATCCAGCACTCTAATCAAAGCTTGTCTGTCCTGAAGCAACCTAACATTCATTAAACTACCAAAATTACAAATGTCTTGAGTCGACAGACATCAGGATCCACTGCGGAAGGAGGAACAGAATTTTCTGTATCTGTCTGCACTTTTCAAAAAGACTAACTAATTAACTGTGCCTTTGAACACAAAGAACAGTTTATACAGACGACATGAAGTCTTGATTAGGCTCTTTCAAAATCACAGAGAGATGGCTAATAATTTCATTACAACAACTGTAAACAATGAGTAAAAAAAAGTAATTATTTTTGCTGCCACTGATTGCCTGATGTCTAACCTTGTATTTCAAATGCCCTTCATTGTATTTATATTTGTATTGTTTTATGGAGTACAGGTGACACTTGCCACTGGCAGCACCACACACAGTTACGTACAGACATTATAAATCTTTCCAAAAAAAGTTTTTAAACTTTCTTGATCTTCAGTTGTCCAGCCCAACAGACAAAACACAAAACAAGTGGTATCACCTTTATTTTAAAAGTGATTACTGCAAAAGGACTCTTAGCACAAATGTTTTCAAATTAACATGGTCAATATGGCTTCAAGCCATTGCTTGAACTACTCTTATATCTGGCCAAAACAAAACAAAACAGCATTCAAATAGCTGATTTGAATATTTCTGTGAAAAAAGAAAATCCAGCATTCAAAGCATGTCTGTTCTAAAGCAACCAAAGTTCGTTAAACTTACTAATTTACAAATGTAAAACAAAACAAAAAATAATCATCTCTTATTATGTTTATTTTAAAAGTAATTACTACAAATCTTTCAGCAAAAACATTTTGAAATTTGCATGGTCTGTTTTAAAACTCCTTTCATTTTTAATTGTTCAGGCAAACTGATTGCTTTGTTGCAATAAATAAAACTAAACTAAATATTTTACCTTTTGGTATTACCCAGAGGCGATTCTAGGATTTTCATTTTAGGTGAGGGTACAATAATAATAATAGCCTAATAATAAAAACATGTATATAAATAAAATAAAAAATGTTTGATTAATAGGGGTCGTATACTAAACTTAGTGCAGTATTCCACTGTATTGCATAGATAGGTGTAACATTTGAGTACTAAATAAGCCAAATTCAAGTCTTCATGATCTCACACACACAACTGTTTACGGTACAAACACAAAATTGTACTGTTTGCATTTCTAGTAGAGCCCTCTTTCCTTAGCTCAAGTATGCAAACCTCTTTGCCACATGCACTGGAATATGTATTACATCGAAAGATACACTTTCAAATGAAAATGGCAACATGATCGTTTTATAAAGTATGCTTTCATATGTGCTTAATTTTCACTGGAGGAAACAGCTGTGGTGTAATGAGGGGTGAACGCAGAGAAAACTTAGGCTACAGTAGATGGGGAAACAATTATTGCTCCATGATATTTTGTAAACTGTATTTACAAAGAACTGCACAGATGCAGATATTATAACAATCTATCGATAAACACACAACTTGTGTCCTCTGTTTCTACTCTGCCGCCAAGCCGCGGTCTGTGTGCGGACTGAAATAAGAAACCCGCTGAACAGACAGTGAGGAGCCGAAGTCTGCCGACCTGTTTCATCACTCTAAAAATGCTGGGTAAAAATATGGACAACACAGCGATTTGGTTCGGTTGTTTTAACACAACAGTTGGGTTAAATGTTTAACCCAACCTTCTGGGCAGTAACCCAACCGCTGGGTCAAAACAACCCAATCGCTGGGTTTGTCCGTATTTTACCCAGTGCTGGGCTGTATTTAACCCGGCATTTTTTAGACTGTATGAAGTATTAAAGGGGGTGGGGGAGGACTGAGGCGATCACACGAATTTGGGACCGTTTTAGAGGAGTATCGCAAAATAATAATAAAAAAAACAACGCCCATGGTGTTATCTTTAATTTAAAATGATTTATTAAGAAGGACTTTCAGCAAAAATTAATGCAAATTCACATGGCCTGTAATTGTGAGGTTAAAGGCAGGCATGTGTGTATAATGTGATGTCAGCTCGGGACACACAGAAAGAGGATCAACATGTTTCCAACACGACGACTTGATGAACAAACAACACCTAGAACAAACTTCAGGATGAGCCATCATGATGAGTAATGACCGCATGCTCATTATAAATTTGTGACATTTCAGGGACATTCTGTAGACAAAAAAAAAACACAGCAGACTGACAACCACATACTGAAGAACATGCTCTCAAAAGTCAATCCACAAAGACAAACCATCCAATAGGACAATAGGACAGAGGGAGAAAACAGCACACAGAGAGAGAGCAAAGAAAAAAAAGTGAGACATATTGATTCTTAAAAGCCTCTTTCCTCTCCACTCTTTTTCTCTTGTGCACTAAATATCCAATTTGGCTGCTCTATACAAAAGAAATGTACAGCAAACCGAAACCATCATATGTTCAAGTAAGATGTCTCAACAAAAGCACAAAGCACTTTTCACTAAACAAAACTAAACAAGCTTGTCTCTGTCTGTTGCAAATACTGACATTTCTTTACATAAGGCAATTTTTATGTCTCAGCTATTGATTTTAATCAAACAACAAAACAGATTTCAGCCTTTTCTGTTTTTGTTGCATGGTCAAGTTTAGGCATGGGCTGTAATGAGATTCTGACGCTATGATAACCTTAGATAAAAAAAATATCACGGTTTCACGGTATTGCGATTACAGCTCTAAAATATGTTATTTTTAAATGTCTGGGTAAAAAAAAAAAACTTTTTTCCGCTGAACACAATATATTTAGTTTTAAGAAAAAACATATAGAAGATTTTGGAACAGTAAACATCTCAGGCTAAATAATTAGAATAAATAATTAAAATTAATTAAATGCATTCACTTAAGTGAGCCTAAACCTGCAGCTCAACAATAATCAGAACATAAATAAATTATTTTCTGTAAAAAAAAAATCCCTATAAATGAAAAAAATGCAGTCACTTAAGTGAGCCTAAACCTGCCAGCTCAATAACAAAAACATAATCACACATAATTTCATGTAAAAAATAAAATAAAAAAATAATAAAAAATGCAGCATAAACCTGCAGCTCAACAATTTTTTGGAGACATGCTCGCTTTCTACACACTCATCTTTCAGTCCAAGTTATGATGCAGGAATTTTCACCTTTCCCGGATTAAGTTTGGAGCTATAGTTTGGAGCGGTGAGGTACGAGGATGTGCACACACACACATAAGAAAAAAGAGAGCGTGAGTGTCACACACACACACACGCGCGCGCGGTCTCTCCGTACAACACTCAAACAGTGGCAAAGTTTTTTTTTTTTTTTTTAAATGCGTGATTTTGAACAGATGTAAACAATGGCAGGAGGCTTAAAAGTATAGACGTGATACCAGCTAAATTTAATTATTGTACTAAATCGCAGCAAAGTAGGCTACAGTATGTACTTTAGACCGCTTTTCCTCACTCTGTGAAGTAATGTGAGGGAGGAAACTAGTTGACGTTAACTAGTTAATTAGCCATGTTATCTGCCTCAGCAGCAAGCCAAATAGTATTTATTTCAACACTGAAACAAACGGCGGGTGGGTCTCTGTCTTGATCGGGGGTGAAAGAGGGAGAAAACCAAAGATGACACGGATATATAGTTTATGTTCAACTTGGAAGTATTTATTTAGCAATCGGCGCTAAAACATAATCTGTACGGAACATCATTGTGTACGGAACATGGTTAGTCTACGTTACCCAAAAAATTCCCATACGACAGACTTCGTCTTTTTTGACGGGGGGAAAAAGTTCCAGGGATTCATCTCCTTCGTCCATCCTACACACAGGTGAATCCGCTCGCACCAACCAGAGGGGGAGGAGTCGTGTGACTCGCTACGCTCTTCGCTGCACACAACTGACGGAGTCCTGCACTTTCCGTCTTTGACAACACGTAAAAAAACCTGCACATACCGCAGGAACAGTATAACGGAAAATATTAGCGGTTTTGAAACCTTTGAAATCTTCAAATCGCGGTATACCTTGAAACCGGTTATCGTCCCATGCCTAGTCATGTTATAAGGATAGTCTCACCCACAAATGAAAATTTGCAAACCGTTTCAGTCTGTCAGTCATATAATGCAAGTGGATTGGAATCAAGGCTTTGAGAGTCAAATAAACATACACAAACAAAACCTAATTAAACCTTGCGGCTCGTGACGATACATTGATGTGAAAAGGCACAAAACGATCGGTCTGTGCAAAAAACTGAAAAGTATTTATATAGTTTTTTACCTCTGAATTTCACCGCAATGTCCGAAACCAGTCCTGAGCGCTTTCGCATTTCTTCTTCAGGTCGTGCGTGAGGGTCTTCTTATTTTGACTTACGGCCAGATCGCAGACTGCTTACGCCACCTATCCTCTCAAAGGCACCACGTTGAACACTCCTAATGGAGATTGTAGATTAGAGGTGCTCAATGGATATTAATAATCAGGAAAAATTAAGTTTTTGATATGATTTAACGGTAGGAAATATATAAACGCACAAAATATCTGCATGGAAACAGAATCGTTACTTATGTCCTAATGATTTTTGGCTCAACCAAGAGATAAAATCTATAATTTTACCATACACTATTTATGGCTATTGCTAAAAACAACCCAAAGGAATTTAAGACTGGTTTGTGCCAGGGTCAAACACAAATATATATATATTATATATATATATTATATACAGTGGGGGAAAAAAAGTATTTAGTCAGCCACCAATGTGCAAGTTCTCCCACTTAAAAAGAAGAGAGAGGCCTGTAATTTTCATCATAGGTATACCTCAACTATGAGCGACAAAATGAGAAAAAAAAAATCCAGAAATTCACATTGTAGGATTTTTAAAGAATTTATTTGCAAATTATGTGGAAAATAAGTATTTGGTCAATAAAAAAAAATTTCATCTAAATACTTTGTTATATACCCTTTGTTGGCAATGACAGAGGTCAAACGTTGTCTGTAAGTCTTCACAAGGTTTTCACAAAATGTTGCTGGTATTTTGGCCCATTCCTACATGCAGATCTCCTCTAGAGCAGTAAAGTTTTGGGGCTGTCGCTGGGCAACACGCATTTTCAACTCCCTCCAAAGATTTTCTATGGGGTTGAGATATGGAGACTGGCTAGGCCACTCCAGGAACCTTGAAATGCTTCTTACGAAGCCAATACTTCATTGCCCGGGCGGTGTGTTTGGAATCACTGTCATGCTGAAAGACCCAGCCACATCTTCAATGCCCTTGCTGATGGAAAGAGGTTTTCACTCAAAATCTCACGATACATGGACCCATTCATTCTTTCATTTACACGGATCAATCGTCCTGGTCCCTTTACAGAAAAACAGCCCCAAAGCATAATGTTTCCACCCCCATGCTTCACAGTAGGTATTGTGTTCTTTGGATGCAACTCAGCATTCTTTCTCTTCCAAACATGACAAGTTGAGTTTTTACTAAAAAGTTATATTTTGGTTTCATCTGCCCATATGACATTCTCCCAATCCTCTTCTGGATAATCCAAATGCTCTCTAGCAAACTTCAAGATCGGGGCCTGGACACGTACTGGCTTAAGCAGGGGGACACGTTGGGCACTGCAGGATTTGAGTCCCTGGCGACGCAGTGCGTTACTGATGGTAGCCTTTGTTACTTTGGCCCCAGCTCTCTGCAGGTCATTCACTAGGTCCCCCCGTGTGGTTCTGGGATTTTTGCTCACAGTTCTTGTGATCATTTTGACGCATCATCTTGCGTGGAGCCCCAGATCGAGGGAGATTATCAGTGGTCTTGTATGTCTTCCATTTTCTAATAATTGCTCCCACAGTTGATTTCTTCACAACAAGCTGCTTACCTATTGCAGATTCAAGTCTTCCCAGCCTGGTGCAGGTCTACAATTTTGTTTATGGTGTTCTTTGACAGCTCTTTGGTCTTGGTCATGGTGGTGTTTGGAGTGTGACTGTTTGTGGTTGTGGACGGGTGTCTTTTATACTGATAACGAGGTCAAACAGATGCCATTAATACAGGTAACGAGTGGAGGACAGAGGAGCTCTTAAAGAAGAAGTTACAGGTCTGTGAGAGCCAGAAATCTTGCTTGTTTGTAGGTAACCAAATACTTATTTTACAGAGGAATTAACCAATTAATTCTTTAAAAATCCAACAATGTGATTTTCTGGAATTTTTTTTCTCATTTTGTCTCTCATAGTTGAGGTATACCTATAAAGAAAATTACAGGCCTCTCTCATCTTTAAGTGGGAGAACTTGCACAATTGGTGGACTAAATACTTTTTTGCCCCACTGTTATATTTACATTTTAACGGTATTTGAAAAGTTATTAAAAATTAATTTAACGTTAATGTTTACACTAATTTTAATTTTTTATAATTATTTACCCATTACTTAAAGATTACCAATCCACAAAAAAGGAGTAGCACCAAAACACACGCCAACAAAAGCCACGCTATTGTAACCAATTAACAATTACATATATTAAAATTATATTAAATTTAAGTTATATAAAGGGTACTATACTTGAATATTTTAATAGTGAGGTTCATAACATTATAGAACATAGCCTACAAAGTTGTTTCTATAAAGTTACATAAATCAAGTTAAGCAAACTTGCGCTTGTGTGAAAAGGCTTAGCTTTACAGATGTTTATTTTCTCACATGGTCAAAAGCACATATATACGATGGAAAATATCCAACTCCCTTTTCCTAAGGTCATTTTTTTCAGGGAATCTCAGTGTCGTCTAATATGCCTTCCTACCTAATCTGCTGAGAGCCCATCACTGAAATCTTTATAGCTGAAGCCTTTCATCACCGACTCAGGAAATTGGAACATTTCACTGAAACAGATATCAAGTGCTTTTGCTTTCAGAACATCCATTGGCATAAGAGGCGGCACGACCTGCAGCTCCTCTAACACCCGTTGAGTGAAACATCACCCAAGATGTGCACAGACTGCAAACTCTTCTACAGTCAGCCAACACTTCCCATAATCAGATCAAGAGGATATTCCTGCCTCTGTCGGTATACATCTAACAGATCAGTGCTTTTCAATGACTTAGAAGATGAAAAGGCCAGCACTGAGCTGGGAGAAAAACAAATGTCATGCAATGTTATGATTCCTTCCCAAAACTATTCCTTGAAGTGACATACATTTTTCCAGACCCTGCTTCAGAAGTTTCTCCTAAAATTCCTTTGGGGAAATAAAAATAGAAACAAATGAGTTGACTGAAACACAGATAACTTGTATAGTGTTAGCACAACATGAAATTTATATTTCTTGAGAAACAACTCACTAGATTAAACGGATAGTTCATCCAAAACATTTTAATTTGGTCATCATTTACTCAAGTTGTTCCAAACCTGTATGAGTTTCTTTCTTCTGGTGAACATAGAAAAATGTTTTGCAAAATGTTGGTAACCAAACAGCTGACGATAGCCATTGACTTTCATAGCATTTTTGTTCCTTAATATGGAAGTCAATGGTTACCGTCAACTGTTTGCTTACCAACATTCTTAAAAAAAATTTGTTTGCGCACAACATAAGATCGATTTTTGGGTGAACTATCCCTATACAATTCAACTGATGCTATTTGTAATGACTAACATTATATTTTGTTGCAGCATTATATTTTGTAGCAACGCAATAGCCATTACTTTATGGTTATTTAATATATAAACCTTTGCTACAGGGCTGTTATTGTTAACTACAATAAAAAATATAATAAATGTTACTAAAATAAATGTTAACTTACATTAAATAAAACATTAAAAATCTTAAACTTATTTTATTTCAGCTATTGTTTACCTAGACATAATTTTATAGTATTGTAGTATCTAAAGCTTCTAAAAATAACTCAAAATTAAAAACTATAAGAACTAAAAAAAGACAAAACACAAAACAAAATTACTGAAAATCAGAAAATATAAAAATAAAGACAGATATATAATTTTAATAACTATAAGAGTATCAATCAATGATAATTCATAAAATATCATATATCATAAAATACCACTGGTTTGTTGAATTTCCAGTGAAAAAATAAACATATTGTGATAGAAAATTATTCACACTGTACTGTGATATAAGATTTTGGTCATAACACTATCCATACTCTCCAGCAAGGAGACAAAATCAAACCCCGTCAACATTTCTGAAGGTAGAGAGAGGATTTTACAGAGATATAAAAATAAATAGATCAACAGACAAAGTAAAAATGAAGAGAGCCGGAGATCACAAAGCTCGACGCTACACCAGCTCCCAGTGTGCATCGAGACACAGCATCAAAGACAGACAGGTACAGCAGAATGAGGCATAGGTGATAAACAGATAAGAGCGTCTATAATAATAAAACCACACCAATATAACACCAAGTATAAAAGAGAGGAAGAAATGGCCAGAACAAGAGACAAACAGAAGGAGGGAAAAACTGATTTGATACACTCTCTGCACAGATGATGGGAGATTAGACCTTGAAAGTGCTCTCTGGTCACTGTGGTGATGAGAGGACATGCAGGGTTTTGTTAGTGAGCGACTGAACGTGACCACACTAATTTCACCTCCAACACCACAAGAAAACAATTACTCTGCTTATTTTACAGCACAAGGGTGTTAGAATTAGGATTGTCTTTCATTTTTCTACTACACATCTGTATGTACTGTATGTTTCTGTTGAGTAATAATGTGTATTTTAGCACTATAGAAAGAATTTAGGGTGTTTGGCAAGAAAAGGACTGACTTGCCTGAATTCAGTGTGCAATTGTTTTGTAGTGGCACACGACATTAGAAATCTCTAGACACTGAAGATTTCAAACAGACCTAGAATCCATGAATTTCTTTCTGATGAGCTTGAGTGAATAGCAAATCTGTCATATAAACTTACACTTGTCTTCTAAGATAACTCATGTTGGCCAAATTCAAAGAAAGCATTGCACACACACAACCATTCAAAAGTTTGGAATCAGTGAAATGATATGTATGCATGTGTATATATTAATAAATGCTGCTATTTTAGACTTCGTATTCATGAAAGAATCCTGAACTAAAAATTTAGCATGGTTTTGCAAAAATATTAAGCAGCACAATCATTTATAATTGGGATAATAAGAAATGTTTCTTGAGCAGCAAATCAGCATATTACAATGATTTCTGAAGGATCATGTGACACTGAAGACTGGAGTAAAGAGGATAAAAATGTGGCTTTTCTGTCACGGGAATACATTACATTTTAAAATATATTAAAAGAGAAAACTGTTATTTTAAATAGTAATAATGTTTCACAATACTACTGATTTTACTGTATTTTAGATCAAATAAATGCAACCCCCACAGCTTTGATGATCATAGACTTTTTGATTTTTAAACATTAAACACAGCTACAACTCACCAAACGTTGAACCTATATAAATGTAAAAAAAAAAAAATAAAATCGTACTGTTATAAATACAGGTATTTTATATTTAATAGGTTATTTTATCACTTTGTTAATTTGTTCAACCGGGCAATAATAAATAATAAAACAAAACTTCTAACCCTAACTATTAGTTCAATCATGACAACTCTCTGAAGATTTTAGCATGGTGATGGATATGACAATGTTAAGTATTGGTCTTGGCGGAACAGATCTGCTACGCTGCTGCTGCTGCTGCTGAATTGCTGCTGCTGTTGGTTATTGCTGCAGTTGTAGATTATTGCTGCTGCTGCAAGCAAGTACAGGAACTTGCTGCTGTCAATGCATACGGCGATACGGTGCCATTAGTATTTAAGACATGCTGCTGCTGCAAAAATAGCATATAAAAAAACCTGTAGCAGATCTATACAGGTGGAGCTGGGGAAGGTGGAGGGTTTCAGAGAACTCTGAAAGCACGCTGCAGGAATCTCAAGTGAATGCTAGCCAGCCATATAAATGCAAGGCAGTAAGCTCATTGGCTGCATATGCAGCATGAACCAATCAGCTTGTGCCAAGTCCTTTAACTCTCTGAATATCATCAGTTACGTTAACACCCCATCAGCCTGCGCCGTCTAGAGTTTCATGACTGAACTATATATTTAATTCTCTTTAAAGCACTACCACCAAAAGCCATGAAATTCATGACCTTCAACATCAACAACAACAACAAATCATGAGATATACACTGGCATAAAAACTTAGTATGGATCACTGTGAATGCAAATGGTTAAAAATAAATGATATTTTTTAGCTGGCCACAATCATTCAAACTGGCTTTGATATAGCTGTCAGAATCTAAATAAATAGTACTTTTTTTCCCCTGATGATTGGGAAAAATAAACTAGGTGGGGTAGCCATGCAGTACTGAAGTATTGGACATATCCATAGTCACAATACAACACACCATACGCATCAGGTGTAGATACAGTGTTAGCAGGCCATATACAGCTTGTAGCTCACTAGCATTGAATAGATGTGTTCCAGGAGCAGCTCTGTGTAATTACGTCTAGTGTATTTTTTAAATAACAGCACGCCGTTTCATTCTGATGGCATGAGACTTGAGAAACGTTTCCTCCTCCCTCTCAATTAGACAGAGAAGACTGACTCCACTCTCAAAGTGCACCTGTCGGCTGACTTTAATGGCTCACCTAGCAGCAGATATCCAGCGGAGTTTAATTACAGTGAAAGGATGAAATAGGTGGAGTTGATATCCAGCTCGTCTTTTGAGATGGAGACCCAGATTTCTCTATCCACTTTTAAATGGTACATACATACTCTGAGACGTGTTCAAAGTACAGGCAAACAGCAAGAAAGAAATATAGGCATGCAGAAAGACAGCCGACATGGACAGGAGCCAAAGAAAGTGGATCTGTTCCAATCTCTAGTGCACTATCAATCACTATGAAGTCACCTACCTTTTAAGAAGTGTCTACTTTGAAGCTGTAGCTTGCAAAAATAAAATCTATCAAGTAATTATTTTTTTTCATTTTGCTACAAAAACATTTTGACATAAATTGAGGTTCTGTGATGATTTAAAATAATTGGTGAATCATTTATTTGAACCAGTTCATTAAATGAATCATTTAAACAAATAAACTCCCTAAAATTAATCATATTTCCAAAAAATGTTTCATACATTTTTGACATCTTAAAATGTGTTTGATTATTGCCTCAGCTCATTTTGTTAAAGGCTGTGTGTGTAAAACAGTTATGTAATGTGTTGTGCAGCACTGCTACTAAAGATGCATTTACGTCAGTAGCATCCCCATGTGAAGTTAAAACACAACAAAATGGCAAATACAAGCTCTACAAGCTCTAAGCTTTAGTTGCAATAGTCAGATGTTAGCATGATTAATGAATACTCTAAAGGCCTTTTCACATAACTTGCATCAAGTTTTTCTCATTGTGTGACACTATGAATTTATGACAGCTGCAGAGTTACCTCCAAAACTGGCTGTCCGCCAGTCAAGCTATTTCTAAACTATTTCAGCTTTGACCCTGTTTGCTGCTGACCTGTCATTCTTTACAATGACTATTTCCAAATCTGGCCATAAGTATGTGGCTGTCACACATGATTTTGCCTGACTAATGCGGTTTTTTAGAGCTAAAATGGGGGGGAAAAAATGTTAAAAGCTTCAAACTTTATGAAGAGATCTTGAATGCCTCATAATTTCCTTTTATTCATCTATATTTACCTTATTTGTTTTATTCTAATACTTTCACATCTTTAGTTTGCTGTCATTTGACCTTTATTAGGCTCGCCTCGTCTGTAACATGTCATTTTCAACATTAGTATGTTGCATAGCTTTAATAAAAAATAATAATAGTAATAAATGAGTAAAAAAATGACAGCTCCTTTTTTCTTTCTTTGATGCATCAAAGCCATTGGCAGGTCTTTTTTGTGCACACGTCCCACTTTGTTGCTTCCCAGAAAAAAATGGCCTTTTGTGGAACTCCAGCATTTTGGAGGAGGTGAAAATGGCACACGACGTTTGCAGTGAAGCAAAGTAACAAATCATGTGTAAGGGCTTTGAAGGAATAAGGAACCCAAAAAAGAAAATTTGCTTAAAATGTACTCAGGCCATCCAAGAGTTTGTTTCTTCATCTGAGCCGATTTGAAGAAATTTAGCATTACATCACCTGCTCACCAATGGTTTATCTGCAGTGAATGGGTGCCGTCAGAATGAGTCCAAACAGCTGATAAAAACATTACAATAATTCACAACTTGACTCCATTAATTAGTGAACTAATTAGTCTTATGAAGTAAAAAGCTATGGGTTTGTAAGAAACAACTCCATTATTAAAACTGCAGTAAGCGATTGACAAAAACTGTTGATGTTGAAATTCAAACAAACACATCACTACCCAAAAGAAACACACCCCTCCATTTACTGCTCTACCCCCAAATTCATGAACACGATATGCAACGCAAACAACAACTAAAAGCCAGTGTTACTTGTTACTATAGCCAATATTACAACAACACCATATCCTGGTTCTGTTAAACAAAGCAAAACCAATGTTATTCATGTATTGAGCAGAAACAAAGACCTATTTACAGGCCTTCCCGCTCTCAAGGTCTCTCCAGTGCTAGAAAGTTTTAACTGTTTACTCATACTGTATGTCTCAGCAATATGTCTTTCTACAAATCTCGCTCTCTTCCCCCAACATCACAAAATTATTTGTTTGGATATTGATTTAAATTTTCCATATTGTTTCCCAGAAATCACTTACTGCACCTTTAGTGCATTTTAACCGTCGCTTCTAGCCAAAATTTGAGTCCATAATAGCATTTCCCCCAGTGGAAAAAGTCCATCCTCTGTTGTTCTCTCACATCAAAATCCACCCACATATTTGTTTAGAACTGTTTTCACTTGTAAACCGTGTGCTTGAAAAAAAATTTGTTCTGTGCATCTTTCTCTCCAGATTTAGGTGAGACAACTTTTTCACTGGAAAAAAGGCAATATTATGGCTTGGAAGCAATGGTTTGAAATAATAAAAAAAAACATCTTAATAATCAATTTGTTTCTTACAAACATGCAACTTTTCACTTCACAAGACATTAATTGATGGACTGGAGTCGTGTGGATTATTGTGAGTTTTTTTATCCGCTGTTAGGACTCTCATTCTGACGGCACCCATTCAGTGCAGAGGATCGATTGGTGAGCAAGTGATGTAATGCTAAATTTCTCCAAATCTGTTTTGATGAAGAAGCAAACTCATCTATATCTTGGATGGCCTGACACATAGCTCACATGAATAGAGTAAAAGATTTTTCATCGGATTGAATTCATTTCATTTTGTTCCTTTTTGCCATTCCTTTGGGGGGGGGGGGGGGGGTAGGTCCTCCTTTTTAGATTTTTCTTTCAAGTCATCACAGAGTCATTCTCGGATTGTTAGGTTTGGATTAAGTCTTGAGTTTTTGAATAGGATGAATCACAAATATAATTCTCCAGCCCTTGAATAGCCAATTCATGCTTGACAACCACAAACGACACTCAGTTATACTATGTCTAGTCTACACCAAACACACTAGACAAATCTAAACAACTCCCATTATAATTAATGTAGCCGTCTACACTGGAAGCAACATCTGCGACAGTTTTCAGACTGTTGTAAGAAATTGCATCATGGATATTCTGCGGCCATGAGTATGGCAGAATTTCAACCGCTGCACATTATACACAATTTTACCACCCAGCCTTGCACATAACATCCTCACTGCACTCTTCAAATCATGCAAAAATCCATAACAATAAACGCTGCATGAACAGACAAGGATATCTGAAAATGTCAACTATAGACGCCCACCAATCTTTTATCCTCAACCGCTAATCTGAACAGTCTGACAATAGCCACAATTTATTTGCCTCGATTTGCACTCAGCCTCGCGGCATTTCCAGCAACATTTTGAGATTTTTGTTATGGTTGTCAGTTTGTCTTTGGCAGAAGTGACGGTATAATTCATACATCATCAGATGCTCAGTTTGGAGAGCTGTATCTGGCTGCTTCAGTAATGAAGGTGTGCAAAGAAGATGCAGAGACCGATTTGCGGGACGCTGCCACACAGAGATAGAGATACAATGATCTCTCTGACTTCGCCCAGAGCGTAAACGCTGAGCTGTAGCATCTCATTTCACCAACTCCAGGAATGAAATCGAAAGCTATGGTTCTGGAGAAAAGGTGCAAGGTTTATTTTGCAAAAGTGGTAAATAAAATCTCTCATGTTAGTGACAGGGAAAGAATGATGGACAGAACTTTGAGTCTCACCCTCAGTGTTTTGAGCCGAGATTTGGGTGATGATAACAAACAAGCCAATCGCCAACTCCAGACAGTCCGATCGCCACCAGCGCCTCCTCATCTTCAGTTACTGCCTACTGCCAATCCACCTGCAGAGAAACAGAGAAATGGTGTTATTTTAAAGTCTAAAAAAACAATATATCACTGTTAACTGTGCAGAACTATTACAAAATAAATAAAATATTCAGTGTAAAAATCAACAGAAAACTTTGGTGTAATGCTGCATCCGTACTGATGGGTTATTTAGAGAACATTTAGAGAATAACGGTTATCATATTTATATATATATGGATATAGTAACATCCACCTTGCTTTCTGCACAATAAGATCGGGCATATTGGTCAAACACTTCATCTAAGACTTCATCCTTGACACCAGTGGATGCCCGATGCCCAACACACAGACGTTCTTCTGCACAGTCAATACATTTCTCATGGCAGCTTAAACTTCAGTACAGATTCAGTCAAAGTAAGACAAGTCTGTCAGTTAAGCTGGCATGTGGATATGTGGTCAAAGTTTCAGGCACAGTAACTGATGAGTGCACACTGAATTAACAATTGATAAAGTTACATAACAACAAAAAAGATAAGATAAAAAAGATAGAAAGCAAGAAATACAATAAGAACTATGGTTCAAGGACAGTTTTTGCTCATTTTGGCAGTTTTTCTTTTTTTAATAAAACACTGTATTTAATTTGTCTATTTGCAATGTCTTAAAACTGGATAATACCTTCAGAATGCTGTCATTTCCCAAATGTTTAAAGCCTAGTTTCATAACTAGCATTTTATAAATTCCACCAATTATAAGGAATTATAAGGTTCTATTTGAACATCAAAACAGAGTTATTCACATATTCTTATTCTGTGACAAATTATTTACATTGTGATTTTTTTTAGGACTTTAGGATTTTTTTATTTAGAAAACAAAAAGGTTACATCTATGAAGTATATTGAATGCAAAAACTTTGAAGCTCAGTATATCAAAACCACTATTTATTGTGGTATATTGTGGTTTATTTGCATAATTTATAACATGCTCATTAAATGACTGTTGTCTTCAAGTACACAGACTTTAGAAGGAAAAAAAATATGGGAGCAAAATTATTGGTTGTAGTGGAAATGATGTCAGAATTAAGGGACCATCATAATTTGTGTAAAATCATTTATTATTGACATGGTTTATGATTATTTCATCATTGTTTAAATAACCATTGTTAAAAGAAAGTTAAAATGTAATGTTTTTTTTATATTACAAATTTTGAAATGTTAAAAACAAGAAATAAAATGTACAAAATTTTATTTCATAAATAAAAATAATTGAATACTTTAAGATCGTAGTTTAGGTCAAGGGTAAAACAATAAAACAGATACAAAGGCATCTGAAAAGCAGTAAAAATAAATGTTGAAGGCATAGTTGAACTTTTTGCATTTATTTTTTGCTGATTTTCACATGTTTTAGATCTGTTTTATTCTTTCACAAACAGGTCAAAAAAGTTGTATTTAAAAAATAAACAAAATATTTAAAAATAAAATAACTTTAATTACAAAAAAAAACTCTATCTGCGATATTTTCTCAGTTGGTCTGTATACTGGAAAACAATTCTCATTATAAAGCCATTCTCAGAAATACGGATTTAATCTAGTTTGCTTTGTAGGTTTTTGATGCGCAAGGACAGATATTACTTGACTTTGTACAAATATACACAAGGGATTACAGCATTCATTTATGCATGTGTGTGTGTGTGTCCCATCGTGAGGCTGGCTGTCTCGACAGTTGCTGCCTACACGCGGAGGTTGATGTAGAGATAAACTTAAAAAACAAGTGTCTCCATTTGATCTGTCACCTGTATTCATACTCACAATCTCTACGATGTGCCTGCAGCAGCCGTATGAGCCACTGAAACGGCTTTAAAACCATACGCTGATGTGCGTCAACACAGTCATTTAAATACAACATCAGACCGCGTCGCCGCCACTGTCAGATTCTCTATTCCCAAAAGAGCACAAGCAAGTCTCTGGAGCCTGATGGGTGAAAATGATAGTTCCCACTTTAACATTTCCACAGAGTGCTCAACAGTTGTGACAATGCACAACAAGAAGGGCTAGAGAAACATAAGAACTTGCTAAAGCTGCCTTTTGTGTTCTCTGCTTTGATGTGGTGGTCTGAGGAGCATAAGCAAGGTCCAAAATGAACTTTCTGCCAATGACGGATGAACGGAGAATTTTGCAGCCATAAATATTTCTTACTGACCATGAAACTGTAGTTTTGCACTACAGCAAAACCGACAACATATGTTGGTGCATTTTCTGAACAAAATTTAAGTGGTGCTGGTCAGTGCCAATGAGCAGCTGCATTTCCACATAGGGCCAACATCTATGGTTTATGTATGTATATGGTTGGATATTCTGTTTGACTATCTTAGCCATTCTGATCTTAAACAAGTATTCCTTCTAATCCATTTTCAATGTAAAAACCTTTAAATATTTTTTTAAGCCAGAAAAAAAAAATATTAAAAAGTTTTAAAAACACATTCTGGATTTAATTTCTTTTTCTTATTTCTTATTTCTTTTTCTTTCTATTTTTCTTTCTTTTTCTTTCTTTCTTTCTTTCCTTTCTTTCTAAGGCATTTGAACAACTTATATTTTTTAAAAATTTGTCAGGACAGAATATTTAACTCAACGTCTGGTCATAGTCCTAACTTACTTACACCCTTACCATATAAATCATTTATATCACATTTATAAGGCCTCTAAATTATCGACATGATCAAAACATGTTAAAAATGCCTTTACTGATTTATTAATGTAAACATTAGAATAACTTGTTACTAATTGGTTTAGTTATATAGTTAGTATATCATTTATATATAGTTATTTTATATAGTTCTTTATACTGTAGTATAATATTTCACTTACTGGAATAAGGAATAGTACTGGAATAATAATTTTGTTTGTTTTTGTTTTTATTTTTTTCAAGAAAAATCATGTTGAAATATGAGTATCAAATATAATACATCACGTGTTGAGGAACATTTATTTGTCTATATCTCAATCATCATTGTATTGTGTTGCATTATACTGTATAATTTGCCCCTATGATAAACACTTTGAGCTTCGATCATAAAACTAAGACTTTACTGTCAATATCTTCTTACTAGGACATATTATTGTAAAATATACTGTGACAACTGACATGAATTCTTGAGAAAAGATCTTACTTTTTGGCCATATACATTCAACATTTGCACCAAACTGCATATTTTTGCTCATTGAGCTGTTTTTTGAGTATGAGCTTCATATTCTCACTATAGCAAACATAAAAGACCACCACCAAAACACCAAATATGACACAAAAAATGCATATGCATATATACATAAAGGTTCAACATACAGTTCCATTAAAAAAAAAAAGTTTTTTCCTGACTATATTATTTAAAATGTCAGGCTTTACTGTATTAAGGAACCCAAAGACGCCCTAATGTGTAGCTATAAACTGACTGAAATCAGTCAAAGTTACTGAATCAAGCATGTTTGTGTGCAACCGAAAGTGGAACTACATTAAGTCTAACAGATGTCTTTTTCAAACAATGGATGAGTAGGTCACTCCATTATTTTACGTTGCTTTACAAAAGCCTATATTGCAAAAGGCTGTGTTGACAAATAGGTCTTAGTGCTCTTCGCAGTGTTTGAGATCAAGCAAGAAAAATAGACTCGCTGCCAAAATCTGCTATAATCCTGCTAAACAATGCTGTGCTGCTTGCACATCAAGTGTGAATACTGCAACTTTATATGGCCACTGAAATGAATATGCATTGCTCATTGCATTGCAGATACAAGATGAAATAGGACACAAGATTTTAAGAATAAACTACACACAGTTATCTAGACACACAATCACGCATCTAAAACAGCTTTTGCATATGTGAAAGCACACTCTCAGATGCAGGTAGTTCTGTCATGGAGGACATCTCTCTGCCTTTCTTCTCTATGAAAAAGTATTCATTATTTGCTCTCAACATGCATTTTTCCTCCACTACCTCTGTCCTTTAATCAAAGTATAATACACACACTCTCAAGCTCAGAGTCCTTTCTAAGCCTCATTAACAGTCATGGCAACAGACGCCACTTTCCCTGGCTGCTATCAGGACCCTTAAGACATTGCTGGAATCTGTCTATATATCACAAACTTTCCAAATGTATTCCCTTCACTTTCTACGCCTTGCACGTGTATCTGTGAGAATTACGGACAGTTGCGGTGTGAAATAATAATAATAAAAAAAACACTGATTAAAACTATTTAGGCTGCCTTTAGGGACGTTCAAACTGATAAAATGTGTAGCTTGAAGGCAATATGTAAATCCCTTTGGTTAAAAGCATCTGCCAAATGTATAAATGTAAATGTATATTCTTACCCCTATTTCCACACAGAAAGGATTCAAATGTTGTAAAAACAAAGATCATTTTAGTATGTTTTACAAAAATAATAATAATAATACAATTAAATTTTTTTGTGCAAAATTTCTGGATTAATTCAATGTGTTAATTGCTATTTTTTTGTATTTGTGAAATTGACTACCAATTTATTTGGTAAACATCTAAATAAATACATTTAATATTAATCACTTCTTGCCAGAAATCCCAAATTAAGTAGACAGACGGATGACTGTTTAACTAATCATCAGATGACCAGATATGAAATGCATAACAGATTTAGAACCACAATTGAAAGTAATCCAAATTGGATGCCAAAAAATTGGATCTCATAAGTGTTTTTGCTTACTTGTATGCCAAAGGTATCGAATCTGTGCCAGATATCTGTGGAAGAAGAAAATTATTAAATAAATAAAAAAGTAACAATTAGAAGTGGTTGACAGCATAAATGCTGCCTTAGTTTGACAACATTTCAGTTTTCAAGGCTGAAGGTGCTCAATAAATCAAACGGAAACCATAGCTATATGTGAAAATGCTGTTCTCTGCTACACGTTCCTATAAAACAGAGAGAGTGTGTGTGTATGTGTGCTTGTGAAATACTGTAAGTGTGAATATATATATATTAGGACTGTCAACATTAACGCGTTAACGCATGCGATTCATTTTACAATCCTTAACGCGTTAAAATAATTGAACTCAATTAACGCAAAATTACTGAAGCACAATTTCTATTCTAACCCTTTAACCCAACTTTGCTACTCTGTTTGCGATCAGATAATTTTAAGCTGCTAAACTCCGGGAAAGTTTTAGTCCAATGATCTAGTAAGTGAATGCATTCAAACAATCCGTCCAAAACAGTGTTAATATAAAGGAAACCAAGCTGATTACATCAGAGATTGCAACATTTGAAAAAAGATAAATGGTCTATGCTTAATTTCATGAAGTGTGCGATTAATCGCGAATAATCACAGAAAAAGGGTGTGATTAATTCGATTAAAAATTTTAATCTACGATTTAGCCCTACTAATATATATATATATATATATATATATATATTAGATAAAAGAACAATGATATCTATATACACATTTGGGTTGGGCCGATAGACGATGCCATATTCCATCGCCGATGGCTGATAGACATCACAATGTTGAGCCAGCATCGTGATCCCACCCCATACCCCCGCTATCTACCTCATCCCAATACCGTGTTCGAAAAGAAAATGAAAATGACATGTACTAAGGAACCCCTAAAGGGAATAAATACGAAATGGGAGGAAAATATTTATTTCAATATTTTTCCTCACAGTTACATAATTGGATAATTATACTACATATTTCGGCATTAGGGAGCCGCTATTATACCTGGCACTGAAACTGGCATCGTGCTTTTGAATGCATGATCGTTTTTAGTTTCACTTTCCCTTTCGAGATTTGCGATCGCACGTAGTCTGTTTTCCTGGGAGCGGCATAACTTGCACCAATTTTATATGTGTGCAGTGGTACTGCGGATATGCAAATCATTCACCATCTCCTCAGACATCTCTCTTGACGCTGTTTATGTGATAGTGAAATGTTATTGTTACTGTAATGTAACAGGCAACCATTACACCGTGTCTACACCGGACGCGACAGTTGTCGTGTTGCGGCGCGCTGCATCAGCTAAAGTCTAGCTGCGTCCTAAATGACGCACTATACACTATGCACTCATACACTATGTACTTATGCACTATGTACTCAACCATGTATAGTATGAATTATATAAGGTTATTTTGTTATTCATAATCGGAGTCTGATAGCCCCTCCTCCTTCGGTACATAATTAAAGCTGCGACCGTTGAGTGCATGAAGTGTCCAACATGCCACACTTCATTTCAGTATGGAAGTGCATCATCCTGGTATTAAAGGTGCCTTGTTATTGTTTTGTAATTTCAGTTTTGTGAAAGCAATGCGGGGGCACATATTATACTACAAAACGTCACAGGATAGTGCATAAGTACGCGATTTGGGACGCACCTTCTGACTACACTGGACGTGACAAAGCAACCGTTGAAAATCATTTGAAATTTGTGTCAGCATGTCATAAATAGAATGCAGCAGCAGTTTACTGTCGGGGATTTGTCATATCGCGCCGCATCCAGTGTAGACAGCATCACTGATTATAATGAGTTCTATAGACTGATCAAGTAATAAATCTTATTATAAGATAAGGGGTGCTATGTATTTTGTCACGCCGCACCGCTCGCGTCCGGTGTTGACACGGTGTTAGGAATCGTGTTTTCACTTATAAGGATTCACGCTTCGGGCACACCCCTCCCCCCGCTCGCCCCCGCCGATGTCATCGTCCATCGCGATGTTTCACTGTAGACATCGTTCGATGCCAATTTTGTAGACATCGCCCAACCCTAATATAATGTACATATATTATATATATATATATATAGACTATTTTCTCAGATATAGACAGACAGACAGACAGACAGCTAGATAGATGTAGATAGATAGATAAGATAGATAGGATAGAAGTAGAAAATATTCTGTATACATGTTATTTTTATAAAATAAAATACATTGGACAGCATTGACATATAATAATAAAAAATGTCTCAGGTTACGTATGTAAAGAGACGCTGCGTGGGAAACGCTAGGGAACGCCCTTTCCGGCCACAGGCGGGTGACGTAATGACCAGGAAGCTATAAAAGCACGTGCGGTGAGACCAGAGTCAGCTTCTAGGAATGAAGCAAGCGCTGGCAGGGACGCCGGAAGTATGGCACCGCGACGCAGCGTCTCGTTCCCTCGAGGAACTAGGGTTACATACGTAACCTGAGACGTTCCTCTTCAGGAACTCGAGCTGCGTCGGAAACGCTTAGGGAACGATGCCACGCCGCCAGACTTCTAAGTCTCTGCCTAGTGTGGAAGACTGCACAGCTAGGGCGAGAGAACAGAAGAGCCAGGATTGGCTCGCATGTCTAGGTCATAGAACCTGACGAAGGTCAGGGGCGTGGACCATCCCGCGGTGTCGCAGATGTCCTGCATGGAGACACTTGCCAGGAAGGCCTCAGAGGCCGCCACACTTCTAGTAGTGTGAGCCCTGACCCCAAGCTTCTGCTGGTCTGGATCGTACCGGAGGCCTCAGCCTCAGCGCACCATGGAGGAAACGTGTAACTAGGGGGTGTCTGCCCACTGACTGGCCACCAAGAGGGGCGTGGTAGGCCGCAATAGCCGCCACGTAGACCTTCAGGGTGGAGTGGGTCAAACCTGTGGAGAAACAGGCCTGCACGAACTCCAGCACTGTACCAACCGGGCAGTTAACTGGGTCGAGCTGGCAATCTCCGCACCAAGAAGCGAAAAGTTTCCACTTCAAGGCGTACAGTTTCCTCGTGGGGAGAGCTCTGGATTGGAGGATGGTCTCAACAACCTCGGTTGAGAGACCGGAAGCTACGAGTTGTGCCCCCTCAGGGGCCACACCCACAACTTCCACAGCTCCGGGCGGGGGTGGAAGATCATACCCTCCGCCTGTGAGAGGAGATCTCTCCTGACGGGAATCTCCCACGGAGCGCCGTCGAGGAGAGAAATCAGGTCCGAGAACCATACTCGGCCCGGCCAGAACAGTGCTCCACCGTCCCGGCGCACTCTCTCCAGAACTCCCGGGAGCAGAGCGATCGGGGAAAAAGCATACAGACGAAGCCTCGGCCAAGTCTGCACCATGGCATCCAGCCCCAGTGGAGCTGGATGACTCAGAGAGAACCAGAGGGGACAGTGCGATGTCATAAGAGTCGCAAACAGGTCCACCTGCCTGGCCAAAAACTCTCGATATCTGCTTCACCACCCTGGGGTGAAGCATCCATTCCCCGGGCCTCGGCCCCTGTCTCGACAGGATGTCTGCTTCCAAATTGAGATGCCCAGGAATGTAAAACTGCTCTCAGCGAGACCACTCACAGAACCGTGGGCAGGGTGGCCACTCATGACCGCTCCCCAACCGGTGAGGGATGCGTCCGTCGCTAGCGTTACGTGGCGACAAGGAGCTCCCAGCACCGGGCCCTTAGACAAGAACCAAGGTTTCCTCCACAGGTCCAAGGCACGTAGGCATCGCCGCGAGACATTGAACATGCGAAGCGGGTTTCCCCTCGGGGAGAAACCCCTGGTCTTGAGCCACCACTGTAGGGCCCTCATTTACAGCAGGCCAATAGGTATCACGTTGGCCGCAGCTGCCATCAGACCCAGCAGTCCCTGAAACTACTTGACAGTGAGTGACCGGCCTTCTCTAACTCTCGCGACTGCGGTAAGGATCGACTCGATCCGAGCAGGGGACATACGTGCCTGCATCGTGGTCGAATCCCACACCACACCCAGATAAGTGGTCCTCTGTAATGGAGAAAGCACATTCTTCTTGGCGTTTAGTCTCAACCCCAGTTCTCTCATGTGGGCGAGAACGACATCCCGATGTCGAACCACCATCTGCTCTGACTGAACTAAAATCAACCAATCGTCGAAATAGTTTAGTATGCGAATGCCCTGGAGTCGCAAAGGAGCCAGAACTGCATCCACACACTTCGTGAAAGTGCGGGGTGAGAGTGCAAGGCCGAAGGGAAGGACCCGATATTGGTAAGCTTTTCCCCTGAAAGCAAACCTCAGGAACTTTCTGTGAGTGGGAAGGATGGATACATGAAAGTATGCGTCCTTTAGATCGATCGTGACAAACCAGTCCTCGGACCTGATCTGAGACATGACTTGCTTGAGAGTAAGCATCCTGAACTTCAGTCGCATAGACGACGTTTCATATGACGTAGAGCTAAAATGGGACGCAACCCCCCACCACCCTTCTTCGGAACAATGAAGTAACAGCTGTAGAACCCGGACGCTCTCGAGAGAGGGACCACCTCGATGGCCTCCTTCATCAAAAGAGTAACTACTTCTTGTTCCATGACCAGAGCCTGCTCGGGTCCCACCAGCGTGGGCGTAATTCCGTTGAAATGAGGTGGGGGAGAACCAAACTGGATTCTGTAGCCTCTCTTACAGGGTGCAGGACCCACTGAGACACATTTGACAGTAGTTTCCACGCTGCCAAAAAATCTACTAAGGCAATCAGTCTCTCAAGACTGACCTCTGGTGTAACCAAAGCAGCTAGGTCGGTGCCCTGAAGTGGCGAACCGGCAGGAGGGACAACCGAACCCGTGCTCTAGAGACTCCGCGGAGGTGAAGAGCCTCTTAGCACCGCTACGTTGCCGGGCTGTGACTGAGAGTGGCGCTCGCGGGAGACCGCTGCGCTCTGTAACTCCGGCAGGGTTAGCAGATCGATCTCTTGAGGGCACTGAGGCGAGATGGACACCGTGTAATGCGGTGTAACCCGCTGCACCCCAGAGGGGACTGCCCTCATAAGTCCATGGCCAGTGGCGGCAGGACCTTTTTCGGAACTATGAAGTACAGGCTGTAGAACCCGGACTCCCTTTCGTGAGGAGGGACCACCTCGATAGCCTCCTTCCTCAAAAGAGTAACTACATCTGTTCCATGACCAGAGCCTGCTCGGAGCCCACCAGCGTAGGCGTCCCCTCTCTACAGTGTGCAGGACCCACTTAGACACATTTGGCAGTAGTTTCCACGATGCCAAAAATCTACTAAGGGAATCAGTCTCTCAAGACTGACCTCTGGTGTAATCAGAGCAGCTAGGTCGGTGACTTGTAACGGCGGACCGGCAGGGGACGACCGAACTAGCTGCTCTGGGGACCTCCGCCGAGGCCGCGAGACTCTCAGTGCCGCTACGTTGCCGGGTGGTAACTGAGAGTGGTGCTCGCGGGAGACCGCTGCGCCCTGTAACACCGGTAGGGTTGGCAGACCGATCTCCTGAGGGCACTGAGGCGAGACGGATACCGTGTAATGCGGTGTAACCCGCTGTACCCCAGAGGGGACTGCCCTCATGAGACCTGGGCCAGTGGCGTCAGGACTTTTTGGCCGAGGACCTCTTAGTCTTAAGTACGGTCCGCAGATCCGGCTTAGACTTCGAGGCCCCCGACCTAGAGCGTCGCCTCGACCCACTGTCACGACACGGGGGAGTAGGTGAGGCCACGCTCTGTTTTTCTGTTTTTGTGCATTGCTGATCACCTCGACCTCCTCAGAAGAGGAAGAGAGGTAAACACCTGCTCTCACTCGAGAAAATTAATTTATTTTTTTCGAAGTGCCTCGGTGTATATCTAACTTCTCATAGTCAGATATATACTTATTTTTATTCCTCAGAATTAAATGCAGTCAAAAAACCAGAGGAGTAAATACGGTCTGGTGAGAAAGATTTACATCGAAATCAAATGACGTAATATACGCGTTGCCTCGGCAGCACGCGAGCCACTCAGTCACACCAACAACATCAATCTCCTCAGAAAAAGATGGCCGCATCAGCAAGCTCTCACTCAGAGGGGGAAGAACCCAGCCTCGAGAACGAGCTCTAGATCTAGGGAACACGGGTGGAGATAGGACGAGCCGTCTCCAACCCGTCCACCAGATCATAGGCGATTCCCACGAACTCAGTGGCCGCCGTGCCTCAGCAGCAGCAGGGGGGGGGGGGGGGGAAACTGTTTTTTTTTTTTTTGCAATCGCAAGATCACAGGCACGGACCCACTCCTCGGAGCGTGCCCGGCGAGAGCGGAGCGCTTAACAGCGGGCTTCTTTTTTTTCTCGAGAGCCGACTGCGCGAGCTCCGCTCCCCATTGATGCTGTTGATTATAATATCAGGCATAATATGCTTGTGTAACTGGTGTTTGTGCAACTGGCGAGCTCTCTGAAGCCCTCCGTATCAATCTCCTCGGAGAAAGACAGGCGGAGCGTCGCGCCCTCTCCCCGGGGGGGAAGTACCGCAGCGCGGGCTTCCGAAACCCCGAGAGCGGGCGCTGGATCTGGTGGTTAAGGAAATAGATAGGGACGCACCCGTCTACATTCCCTCCACCAGATCCATACGCGAAACCCACGAGCACAGCCGCCGCTCCGCCTCGGCGAAAGCGGAGCCGGCACCGCGAGAAACGCTAGTGAAAGCTCTCTCCTCAAAGAGAGCCTTCTGAGAGCGAAGCAAGGCAGTAACAAACGCTACCAAACGGCCGTCAGCTCCCTTTTTTTTTTTTTCTTTTTTTTTCGAGAGCTGACTCTGCGTGCTTGCTCTCAAGCAGACAACAAACAAGCTGTGTGTATCCCCACCCGTAAAGTAACGCGGGCAGGGAAGAACACACAGCCTGAACGCTGCCTGCCCTCGCCTTAGTGTCTGGTTTTGTCTTGCTTTAGATTTTGTGACAGACAACAATAAATAAGACTCACAAACAGATATCAGACTGACACACACACAGAGCGCTTGCTGAAATGACAAAAGCTGAAGCTGGTATCACCGCAAGTGCTTTTATAGCGTCCTGGTCATTACGTCACCCGGCCGTGAGTCTCGCCCATCTCTATTGGTATGATTACCACACAGAGGTTCAGAGCCCGTCACGCTGAAGGGCGTTCCCCTAGCGTTTCCGACGCAGCTCGAGTTCCTGAAGAGGAATGTTATGTATGCATTTTCCCCTCGATACAGTACAACCCTCTACATTGCAAGTAAATCACTCGCATATGCGACTAAATCTTCACTTGGTGACTAAATGCTGTCAACTATTATGCAAGGGCAATAAATTCTTAGATTTTACTCGCCAGTGTTTGAGTTGGAGGCTAAGTATAAGTTTAGCTCAGACATATTTTCACTCGCCTAACACTCTCTGACTGAGCGCTTCAGAATTTCACTCTCCGTCAAGCGATCTGATAATTTTCAGTTCATTTGAATGGATGCGCAACGCACCTGTGTTTGTACATTTGGCGTAACGTAAACTCTAGTGTGAATGCGCACGGCTCGCCGTCGCTTTCTCTCACACGCGCAAAGAGCGAGAGCGAGAGTCTTACATAACATGCAGAATTGATGCGCTACATGTAACCGATATACTTTGTTGTATTTTCCTGTAAAAATAACATCAGCTTTTAAGAACTGTCGGGTTTTTCTGTAGTAGGCGGAACTAAGACGGGGCCCCCCAAAAAAAACAAAACAAACGGCAATCTCATTGGCTGGTGCTCACCTATCATCGTCCCTGTTTTGATTTCAGCAAACCAGTACGAGCGAACGCACACAACCTGATTAATATTCATGAACTCAGTAGCTCATTAATCCTTAGTGCATTTTATATTGTTCTTTAGTAGAATTCGTATAATTAATAACATCTTATCAGTATTATTGTCTTTTTATTTTACTTTACAGAACGTTGAATGCCAAAAAAAGCAAAAGCACCAGTCCTAAGTTCATGGTTACCAAGTTTTAAATCTAATTACTAAACTTCTATTATTAAATAATAATACTTGATTATCATATTATAAAGCTTGACTGCTTGACTGACTGATATTAAGAGTGTATTTTCAGATATTTAAAAAGCTGTACCATTTTACAAACATTATATATGTTTGTAAAATGGCATTACTATATATTTATATAGTATAGTATAGTATAGTATAGTATTTCAGTCTGGGAAGTAAACAAAAAAATTTACTAGCCAATGGCGATTCAATTGCCAAGGTGTCCGTAAAGGGTTGCAGTATGTGTGTATGTATGTGTGAATTACACAAAACTGGATGCAAACAATCTATTTTTTGAATATTTTTGAATATTCTGTTTCCTATTTCTCTCAGAAAAACATAAAAGAGCATTTTGATCTAAAGCATGAATTAAAGAGAGGTCATTTGATAACACTGCAGCATACTACGGTCTGAAATGTGTAAGCAGTATGAAGTGATTCACATACTATTTGAAAGAATAGTCAATAGTAGTTCAAATTCAGTGTATACAGTGAAGTATGCAGCAAGCAGTACTCTAGTATTCCATTCTGAACAAAGCCAGTGAAGCACTCTTTAGCAGACGGGGATCATTCACATTTCATTCATGAAGTGGTTGTTTTCTCTATTAACCAGCTGGTCTACACTATACTCAGCCCTCATGACTGCATTTGCTCTGTAAAACAACACAGGGACTGAATAATCTCATGTCATCTTGAGAGCAGATTGAAACCTGCAGCCCTTCCTGCTGCTGGAGTAACAGCGAGCAGTGCAAGTTTGATCAGCCCTTAAATGCATCATTATTGTGCTGCCTGTAATGTTCTATTATTCCTACAACACTTCAAATTCTCAGCCTGTGTTTCTTAAGAAGAGCACAGATGGCTGGGCAGGGTTTTATTATCAAGGGTCTATGCATCTTTCACAGTAACATTTGATATCAAAGTACAAAGCTGCTGGATTTCCGGAAGGATCCAAAGACCTCTGAACAAGCTGCCTCCTGCTGTCAAAATTACCCAGCAGACATGAAGTTCCTAAACACCAACCCCGACAGCAAACGTTTTACATCCAGACTGTTATCCCTCAAACACCCGCTCTCGTAGATCTGGATTTCCTCTGATCTTTATCGCTATCAAAACACACAACTGATGTCAGAATGACAACATGGTGATTTAATTAGCATTCGTTGACCCCAAACAGAAAGAGCAATTTTTCTATTGGGATTTAAAACATTTGCATAATTTAAACATATTGCTTATACTCATGAGTTATGTCTGTGAAATGTTTAGCAGGGCAGATGAGGGCAAACATTTTTTTATTAAAATTAAAATTAAATAAATGCATGTTAGCATACAGTAAGAATACGAAACTTTAAAATAAATGCAGAAATGTTTGAGGTCATATGGAGCTTTCATTCATTTTAATTGCAAATTTTGCAATCTCAGCATTAAAAAATTTTAATAAATAAATGAAGACAGTTGTGACATAGTAAGAATACGAAACTATAAAATAAATGCGGAAATGTTTGAGGTCATAATGAGATCTTATGACTTTTGATTGCAGACTTTTTTGGCATAACAATGGACAATTTAAGATTTTGTTGAGATCTCTCTTAAAACTGAGAAGACTGGGTTTTTGTCTCAGAAGAACAATTTGAAAAGCAGGAGACTCAAATTGCTCACTCCTATAAGGAAAAAAACAATTGAGATGTTAAAAAGATCTTATTTGGTGTTATTTTTCTTTCCTGTGGGCTGTAATGTTTAGGAATTCAGAGTTTTTTTTCCCATCGCTGGCTATTAATCTAATGAATTGTGTCTGAACTATGAGAGCGTTTCTTTCTTTACTCAAGGGCTGCCTCACCCTTTTTGCGTTTGGTGAAGGGTAATGGATCAAAGTGATTGGCATCACTACGTTTCAGCAAAGCAATCAGGGGTAAGAAGGCCATTGCCATTACTGTGGACTATAATATAAGCAAAGCACACCTGCCTAATAGATCCCTGCTTTTTCCACTGTCACAGGCAAATAAAAAAATTAATGGAAATTGCTGACATCTCGCACTAAAACCTATTACAGTCAGTGTCCGACAGTCTTTTATTCATAAAATGTTCTGTCAAGCTAAACCCCTCATCAAAGACACTTTGATGCTATGTCATGCTAGGACATTGTTTTGCATTTCTAAATAATTTAAAATGACTAAACTTCACTGACAAGCCACTCATTCGCCCAGCATGCTTTCAGAAGCCACCCGAAGGATGATCACATGATGGCTAACTGATTGCCGACAGGCCGCCTCTCCAGTGAATCACTTGTCATAGACACCAAACACTGATAAGACGTTACTGAAACCTCCCAGTAAAGGTAAAATAAAATGCTGTGCTTCTTCTTGCCTTAAAGCAATAGTTTGGCTAAAAATCTAAATGATGTCATTATTTACTCACCCTCATGTCATTCCAAATAACAATTTTACAGTTTCACAGTACAAAAATAACAGCATAGAGGTTTGAAACTACATGAGCATTAATAAATAATGAGAGAATTTTCATTTTTGGGTGAAATATACTTTTAAAGGAATAGTTCAACCAAAAATTTAAATTTACTGAAGAAATTTAGAATTACATCACTTGCTCATCGATGGACCCTCTGTAGTTAATGGATGCTGTCAGAATGAGAACGAAAAAATGAAAATTAGCTGAAAATGTAATCACCTTCAGGCCATCTAAGATGCAGATGAGTTTGTTTCTTCATCAGAACAGATTTGGAGAAATTTAGCATTACATTACTTGCACACCAATGGATCCTCTGCTGTGAATTGGTGCCGTCAGAATGAGTCCAAACAGCTGATAAAAACATCACAATAATCAACAAGTAAACTACACAACTACAGTTAATCGAAAAGATGTGTGTTTGTGATAAATCCATCAAGATGTTTTTAACTTCAAACTGTTGCTTCCAGTCTTATCCATAAACATTGCCCCTCTCCATTTTAAAAAAGATAAAAAATTCAGGTGCAACTACAGTCAAAACGTCTAAACATATGTGGTGGATTTTGATGCAAGAAGACAACAGGGAATGGACTTTTTCACTGGAGAAAGCATTATTATTGATTATGGACTTGTATTTTGCCAGAGAAAAAAGAAACAATGGATTGGCATCAAAAACATCTAAATGATGGACATGTTTCTTACAAACACACAGCTTTTTGTTTCACAAGATTTTAATTGCTGGACTTGAGTTGTGTGGATTACTTGTGGATTATTGTGATCAGCTGTTTGGACTCTCATTCTGACGGCACCCATTCACTGCTGAGGATCCATTGGTGAGCAAGTGATGTAATGCTTCATTTCTCCAAATCTGTTCTGATGAAGAAACAAACTCATCTACATCTTGGATGACCTGAGGGTGATTACATTTTCAGCTAATTTTCATTTTTGGGTGAAATATTCCTTTAAACCTCTCGCTCATTTTCTATTTAATTTTTATCTGGCTAGAGTGCTGAGGTGAACCAAAAAGAGTGAAAGCTGCCAAAGACAGCAGTGCAATTCATTACCCAGCGTGCGATGTAATCAGAGGACATCAGGGGTCCAAACACTAAAATGACTCCAGTGATTAGCCCATGTCAACGACCCAGACATGTTCCAAAGTCTGTGATGGCAATCAAACACATAGATGTGTTACTGTACGCTGGAATTTTCAACTTGTGGAAATGTGTATAAGTGTGTGTCACACAAACAAGGCGGCACCCGAGGAGATGTACGCAGACGTAGCAATATTAATGAAACCTATTCATAGAGACAAGTGTGTAAAAATGTAAACGATCTGCTGTTGATAATTGCACACCTGTAAAACAAATGCTAGCATAGCTAACCAACCATTATCCTCTGCAATATACTAAGAGACTTCAAACCAAATCAAACACCTGCAAAGATAATATTAGTGCTGCCTTTTTGTTTCCTTATATTTAATCTTTAAAGCGTTGGGCAATGGAACAACATCATGGTTGAAATTTGGGGATATTAAGTAGAATTATTCTAAATCCAACTTTGTGAGATGGAAATTACTAAAGTCCGACCGATATATAGTTTTGCCGATATTATCGACCGATATGAGCCTGTCGCCGAGATTCGGTGCGGCGAATATGCCGCCGATATGAAATGTTTTTTTACAGAACATATAATGCAGAGAAAATGCTTGAAACTGTGTAATTACTTAGTTTGTCCATTGTTTGCTACTGGCGACCTGGATGAAACGCTTTAAAGTATTTAAGTCTATATGGAAAACCACTGAAACTTTGATACGGCCATATTCCGTAAGGCGCGCGGAAATCCGCCACCAAATTCGGCGGGACTTTCACTCAAGGAAAACCCTCCGAAGCAAAAGAGGTATTCTTGGGCCACTCTTTCGAATGAGAACAAACCAGTGTGATAGCCAGGGGTTCGGGAGTTACGGGTGGTTAAATTCGCGGTCCGGCGCCGACCGATCTAGCGATCCCGGGGAGCTACCGGCGCGCGGAGGGTGGTGTTCGAGAGGGTTGCTCGAGCTGAAGGGATCCCCCGAATTTGGTGGAGAGCCGCCAGCGCGTTCGCGATATAGTGACACCAGGCAACACTTTCACTTCAGTAAGGAGGTATCTTGTTCAGGCAGCAGCATTCAAGCACCGTCTTATTCGACCGTAAGTGCCCCACGAAGTGGACTTCACATGATATTTCGCCATGATTCCAGTTCCAAGGGAAAATGTACACGTTACATTCAAAGGGCATTAAACTGCGCGAGACGTGAATTTATTTTGTATTTATTTACAGAGGTAGGGGAGAGCGGGGCACAAAGTAACACTTTTTGACTTTCTCGGTTTGTGCAAATCCACATGGGGTTCAGAATATGAGTTTTTTATCCACAGTAATTTTACACTTGTCTAATACAAATATGTTGCTTTGTTTCATAAATACAGTGTATACGTTTTTCTTTATTTACCCTCAAAAAATGGAAGTTAAATGTGACAACATGCCCCATAGGTGAGAAACACTGTAACATGTGAAGGGCACGTGAACTTGACATATGACAGCTTAAAATTTGTCTGATCAATGAAAAACATATACAAGGACAAACTAAAATATTTGTTAATAAATAATATATATATATATATGATGGGATGAACCGATGTATTATCGGCGCCGCTATTTATCGGCCGAATTCTCATAAATTTAAAACCATGGAGCAATCGGTATATAAGGAAAAAGGACGATATAACAAACGAGGTTTATTAAGTTAACTGCGTGAAGGCCTGAGCGTCTAATGTGTTGCATATCCTACAGCTGCTCGTCGGCACTTCAGCTAACAAATAACATTTCTTTTCAAAATGGAATTTTTAAGAATTAAAAATAATCTGATTTTGGAGTTTGACAATGAACACATTGCAACCATGCTTGGGACGGCCCACATAAACGAGCAAAAATGCTTTACATGTCTTGAAATAATAATTTCTAAACATTAAACATTGACTGTCAGCCTTTATTCACCTGTTTCTCGTTGTTTATCATTAAAATTAATTAAAGTAAATAGTAAATTACATCGCTAATGTCATAGAAAAGCACATTGTAACGCAGTGTTACAACATAACCCATCTGCGCAACTGGAATTTAAAAATGGTTAGTGTCTTCTGCTAGTAATCAAAGCATTAAAAAAATATCTGAACTGATAAATAACAGATTGGAGATTAAAATAATAGCAGATTTGTCTAATTTTAAATGAATAATAAAAACTGAGATAAAAAATTTACTTAAGCCAGAATTTAAATTTTACTATGGTAAAATAAATATTCAAACCACGTGCGTTACAACTAACACCCCGTTACTTTGCGCATCGCACTCATCGCAAGTTTATTGTTAAATTGTTAAATGCCATTACATATCTGTACCATTATAAGTGTTTGATCACCACATTTGAGTGATCATTGCAAAAAAAGTGTTTATGTATATATTCTGTTTATGTATATACTGTATTCTATATAAGTCAAATGTTTGGACACACGAATGGGAAAGTGTCCAAACTTTTGACTGGTACTGTACTATAATATACACAAAGAATATCGGGCGATATACCGGTATCGGCCTTTTTTTTACTCCCTAATATCGGTATCAGCCCCAAAAAACCCATATCGGTCGGGCTCTAATAAAAATACCACAGAAAGAAAGTTATTCATGCCACTAGCCAAACAGATCAAATAATTTCATACTGAGAAATGCTGCCGATTTGTCACCTCCCCATTCAGCATAAATAAACGCTTTTTTTATGGGGGATCCGTTATGCTGATAGTATTTTTTTTATGGTGATGTTTTATGTTTGCTTATTGTCACCATAGTTCACCCAGAAATAATTCTGTCATTTTTACTCACCCTCATGTCGTTCCAAACACGTATAACTTTCTTTCTTCTCTGAAATGTATAAGACACAGAAATGCAGTAGTGATTTTTTGTAAGAAGTGCGAAGTCAATGGTCACCAAAACTTTTGGTGTTGGTTTGGTAACCAACATTTTCAAAATATCTTCTTTTGTGTTCTGCCGAAGAAAGACAGTCATACAGATACAAGGAGGTACTATAACATTCCAGTTTTATGCCAACAATGTTCCTATGGTTTATTATGAAATCTACACTGCCTAAATACATTGAGAGCAAAATTACTGTTCTGTGTGATCTATATTTTTAAGAAACTACATGTATTGGTGATCTATCAAAAGTTAAACATCTGTAAATTGACATCAGTAGGTTTTGTTACCACTGAGAACTCCTTCCAGCAATCTGCACTCCAGGTCACAACATCAAACAAACCAGGGGAAATAGCACTAGAAAAAGCTATATATACAGTATACACAAACAGTATTGCTGTAATATGAGTCAAGGTCATAGCACACGACAACCATATGAAAGTAAATGACAAGGTGGCTGTGGTTTGTGAACTGGGGACAGCATGCTAGTTTAAAAACACATTCAAAGCAAGTGTGAACAGAGCCGAGGTCAAACCAGAGCAGCATCTCATTCAGACTCTAAAAAGAAGGACAACACATCAAGCTGTGGATCAATGAAAGGTGCAATGGATGCATTTCAAGGGTCGTATGGCTCAAAATAATTTCTATGTCACAGAGTTTTTACTTTTTATGTTAAAATGGCAGTTAAAAAACATATTTTTCTGCTCTTGATCACACAAATAATGTTGCACAACAATGCAATACAGTACAAACTCTGCTTATATTATAGAGTAAAATTTAACATGATAAAAAAAAACACTTGCTCTGAATTGTTTGAGTGCCGATTTACTAATACAAATAAGGCAGTGGTGTCAAAACAGTTCCAAAATTGGAGCTTTCTGCACAGTTTGCCACGTATGTGCATTATATGTGCAGTATATTTAATTAGCTCTTTTTTAATCAACCAGCCCATCATTTTTCAGACGTCAGAACAAAAAGACTGGATCTATGACTGCCAGCTGATAGACTTATTTTCATTCTGCAACAAATTATGTACCATGTTTCAGAAACCAGTTTAAGCTGATATGACTTGGTGTCAACTCTCCCAACAAACTCAATAAACACTTAAATATACACTCAAAGGAACAAGTTGTTGACAACATTGGTTCTCAAGGGTCTCATAACCAAATGCCATGACATCAAACATGCGCCATATGTGACCAAGAGCTGTAATGGAGGTTATGCAGGTCTGTTCATCACAAAGCTTCAGCACATACAGTACACAAGTCATATATACACATTTTATGATCCTTTTATAGTGATGGAATATATGAAGATTCTTGAAAAAATGTATTTTGTTTGTTCCAAAGAAAAAAAATAACATCACACAGGTTGGGAATGACATGAGCATGAGTATGACAGATTATTCATATTCGATGTGAACTATCCTTTCGACAAATAAAGAATGTTCTTTTCTGTTCACACTGCTTTCAATCCTGACTGACAGACTTTTATCTGCGCTGACTGTCATTATTTGAAAGTGATCAAATCAGATATATTGGTTGCTATAGTATTGATGTAGGCATCACCAAGCACATTTCTTCTACTATAAGAAGCTGAAAGCTGGCAGTATGGAGACAGCTGACAGAAAGCTTGAAATCTGCTTATCTACACCATGGCGTTTCGCCACGGAACTGAACTGATGCTCTACTGGAGTAAGAATATCTGGCACTGCAGAGAAAACCTCTCAAATGCATGAGCTGCCATGGTGAAAAAAGTCACCATGGTGCATCCTGTCTCATTAGAAAAACAGTGATTGCAACTGGCACCTCTGAGAGAGTTTGAATGTTTCACCCTTTAGATGGACTAATGGCTTGTGCAAGAACATCTCTTCTGAAAGGCTTCTAAAATCATCATCCCTAGAGTGGAGAGATGAGGCATTCGCCCTCTCACTCGCACACAAAACACACTTTTTAAAAAAAAAACGAGCACTCACCATTGTGGCAGAAATGTCAAGTCTTTCCAAGAACCTGAGAATGAATATATTGAAGCCATTATTTCCAAGGAAGTCATTTGATGCTTTTCAGTTCACACAAGGCTACTTGCTGTACATTTGAGGGGAAAGTTCAGTAATAAGGCTTCACTTAGTCAGACATGAAAATGCACCTCTGCCCAGTGCATTTGGCTTTGGCGAACCTCTATAAATCATTCAGTTTGCCATGTAGAAGAGGGAAATATATGCACAGAAGTAGCTAAACGTGCAACGTGAAAAGAGCAGCTTGTATTTTCACCTGGTTATGTTGGTGAGTGCTAGTGAATCTATGTATGGTTCTGTCTTGTTGGTAAAGCTACTTAAAGAGATCGATCACCCACAAATAAAAATTATATCATCATCACCCACCCTTGTGTCATTTCAAATCTGTACTGTACAAACTACACTGGAAAAAAAGGAGACATTTTTCAAAAAAGAAGAAAAATTCATACAGGTTTGGAATTACATGAGGGTGAGAACACAATTACTTTTTTTTTACCAGAACACCAGCATCCAAAATAAAATAAATTCTGGTCTCTTCAACAAGGCATGAATGTCCATTGAATGCTGAAAAGTATGTTAATTGATCAACTAAAATGTGGATCTCATTATTCTACATAGGTATTCATATATAAAGTATAGTTATCTAAATAAATGCATTAACAAATTCTTCATATTCTGTGATTCATATTCAATATGCAAATGATTCATAAATAATTCTACATATCTGAACATTGTTTAAAAAGTGGACTTGCAAATATGTATGTAAATTGTCACATTCTATTCAATGGCCCAGTGTTTCATAAATAAGTCCTAATGCACATGTCGTTTTCTATTCAAATACAATTTAAAAATGGAAATAATTTTTCATTGGTTTCTAGGTCTGCCACTAACGACTATTTTTATTTCGATTAATCTATCGACTAATTTATCAGTTAATCTAAACGATTAATTTCCCACAAAAAAAATCTACAATTTTACTTAAGAATATTTTATTAAACTATATTTCATTAAGCCAAATGAAATCCAAAAGTAAAAAAGTAAAGTGCAACATAAATGCAAGAAGCAAGTGTCCCCACTCTATTCACATCACTGAAATCAAAGTTCGTAGCCATAATGTAAGAAATGACACATATCCACGTGTCTAGTCTACTACTATAAATTATTAATCAAAAAAAACCTTTTAAAGGATATTTACCAGGATTTCTTTCAGGAAAAAAGGTAAATGTGCAGTATTTTCTGAAAAAAAAAAGTACATTCTATTTGGGGAATACATTAATTAATTGGAGATGCTTTTGTGGAACTTTTATGGAACCATTAAAATAGAATCCAGAAAATAATGGAAAACAGAATGTGGTAATGATAAAACTGTAAAACTCAATTAATTAGACAGGCTTTTTTAATTAATAAAATTTAATTTAACCATTAAACAGGCTTTTCATAGTGCCCTATAATTATATATTTTTTTTGTGGTAATAAAAATAGATGTAAGTGATCAATAGCCTTTAAAATTACTTAAATACATATATAATAGCAATGAGGCAATAATAATTGTTCAAATATAGTATCAAAAGCAAGAAATCATATGGGTTTTATTGAACAAAATTGTTAAAATACATAATATATTAATAGAGCTAATGTACATTACGCATTACAACAAAGGCCTACAGAGGGCACCAGCGGCCTGACGATTGTTTTTACACATTACTGTGCGATTTAATCCTTGTTTAATATTTACCAAGCACCATTTCATTCAAATGTCCACTTAATCTTTAATATTTGGCCATTTCTTTAGGACAGAAATGCTATAGCCACTGTAATTTAATGAATATGTGGACATCAAAACGTGTAAACTCAGAGTGAGGGTTTGAGCTTTTATTTTGAAACAGCGATGTATTCTCCTGTGTTTGCGTGGGTTTATAAATGATTTATCTTATAAATCTGATGAAATGGCGCATGTTGCATTCCCAGACGAACGTTATAATAAACCCAGACTCACAACAACATGCAGAGATGGAGTTTGAGCTGCTCCACACATGTAAATGATAACAGTTCCTGTGGAACTACTGTGAATGAGCCGCTGTGTGACGCACGTACTTAACCTACATGCATGTAAATAATTAAAGCGCATATACTGTATTAGAACTGCATCGCATAATTATTTAATTAAATCGTAGCGTTTGTGAATTCACAATTATGCTTAATTATGCTTAATTATGTATTCTCGTCTGTGAAATGCGCCACTTCCGGTATTTTGCCGGTTAGTCGACGCAGGCAAAATGAAGTTGAGGATTTTTAAAAAACGAATAGTCGAATAAAGTCGACGAATCGCGACACCCCTAATTGTTTCTATTCAAAAACCATTTAAAAAATGGAAATAATGTGTGTACACTAAATATGAATACTGATGTAGGCCTAATCATAAAAAGTGGGGTCCAAAAGTCTGAGACTCGTTTTTTTAACCCGATAAATAAGCAGGAAGTTTTGGGATTTTAAAACAAAGAAAGGTTATGCAAATGAAAAAGAAATGTGCTGTCATTAAATTAAAAGAGGGATTTAACCAAATACAAAGTAAATCTGAAATGTGAAAACCCAGCTAATGTCATTTTTTTGTGATTTACTGTTGTCTACATAAAATCATTCTTCATAAGATAAAGAACATTCTGTGAAAATGTAACATTGAAATCATTAATATTGACTGAGAAAGACTATGTCAAAGATTAAAATCATAGTGAAATTAATGGCTGAAATAAAATGTTGATGCTTGTTATCTCATAATTAGATTTTAGCCTTTAGCCTGACACTTTAGCCTGGATTTCACAGAGAGGGTCACAAATTGTTCAATGCAACTTTCACTCAAAAATGCTGGTAATATAATTTATAATGAAAAGCGGAAGTCTCAGTGACTTTTGGTTTAACAAAAGGTTACACACACTCTCCTTGTGCTAGTAATTATCATCTAGAAACAATATTTGACCTCATTTCTGCAGTTTAATATGTTTGGTGTATAGAGAAGCATTCACAGACCATCTGATATCCTGCATACTGCTCTACTGAAGCTCTCCAAACAGCATCTGTACCTGAGATGATCGCATCTGCCCAAACATCAGTAGTCTGAATCTCACTCTCAACTCCTCAGACCTCACGTCTGCTCTAAACCATTCTCTGCAACAGCACTAGTACCTACATCAATATAGTGCCTACATCTTGTTCCTCCAAACTCTTCAGTTTTCTTCTAAATAGCTCTTTGAACCCCTGTCTGCCTCTGCAAACTATAGCATCTCAACCAGATACATTAGCACTCTTTTATGCACCGAAGTCTGGATTCCAGACCTCTCCGACTGCTCCCTTTCTGTCTGCGATCTAAACCTCTGGCTTTTGCTGTCTCCCCTGCTGCTGTCATCCCGGGGGACTCCCAGTGGGCAGAAGCTGATTAGAGATGAATCAGACAGCTGAGAGAGGCTGAATGAGGTAAAGATGCATGCAGGAGAAATCCAGCCTGGCCTTCACACATCAGAGACCATGTACACGGAAGAGAGGAGAATAACATTGGAGTTATAGTCATACAGTTGGCACTGCAGCCAACTCACTGTACAACAGCCCTGAATGTACCTACAGTACCCTCTACATTCCTGAAAAGCATCATGAAAGTGGCCCATATGACTCGTGTGCTACATTCCAAGACTCTTGAAACCACACCTGCCTTCTCGTAGCTCAAATGGTAGAGCATGGCACTAAACTGAAAAGAAAATTGGTGTAGAATTTACTTTGAAAAAAATTACCGACACGACAAGTAACACAATGAATCAAATGAGAGTTTTGAAGTAAAAAAGACTGAAATTGTATTTTCTTGTAAAACAGTCCAATAATCCTCAAAAAATATAATTTTAGTGTATCTACGTTGAGGTTGTGGGTTCGATTCCCAGGAAATCAAAAATGGAATGTACAGTAAGTTACTTTGGACAAAATTCTCTCCAAATGCATAAATGTAAATACAAAATGTAACACTAAAACTATGTTTATGGAACAAAACAAACTTTAAGTCAATATTTATCTGAAAATGTGCCCTAGCTCTCCTTAGGACATGAGAGAAAAGAGAGAACTATGTCTAAGAGAAACATTTATTGAGCACCAATTCAGTGCTCAAATAGATGTACTGCGTGATTTAAGAATCATTCTTTTGAGAAAGATCTTTTAACTGAATCAAAAAATGTCTGATTCAATCACAAATCAGACTCTAATTCTCGAGTTCAACAGCTCACTCAATGGTAAGACTATCAATAGATTACCTAAATGCTGTTATCATATGTCTTCAGAGGGCTTCTGCTGAGAGATGTAATGTCGCTTGAAGTTAACTGTTTGCTACAGACACTGAAAATTAAGCTGAAAAATTATAACTTTACAAATATTAGAATTTTTTGATGCAAAAAAAACATCATACTAACCACTACTAACTTCATAAGCTAACCTCCAGAAACATAATATAGCGATCTGAAAACTAATTTCATGACCCCTCTTATAAAACATAATTAATTAATTGCCACATCCTATTTTTTCTTCCATACATCATGTTCTGGGCTCTGTAGAATCACAATGCTGTTTCATGGAAAAGATGGTTAAAAATAAAAGTTGTATGCACTCTCATTATATAACCAATTTACTTATTATGGACCACTTTTATGATACTCCTATGGTGCATTTGCATCCTTTTTGAAGCTTGAAAGCTTCAGTCCCCATGGGTACTAATTGAATGGAAAAGAGCAACCAGTACAATCCTCCTTTGTGTTCCCTGGAAGAAATAAAGTCATAGGGGTCTGTAACAACATAAGCCTAAGTAAATGAAGACAGAATTTTAATTTTTTTGGTTCAAGTATTCCTTAAAATCTTTCCCTCTGTCCCAAGATGCTACCTTCCAGTGCGTCTGTCCATCTTGGTCTCTCTCCAGCAGTTCTGTGTGTCTCTGTCTCTCTCTCTCTCTCTCTCTCTCTCTCTCTCTCTCTCTCTCTCTCTCTCTCTCTCTCTCTCTCTCTGCCTCACAGCTTTTTTCTCCTTCCATCTCTGTCTGCGTGGCTGTGTGAATGGAAATCATTTCAGGCATCACTACCCGCAGCTAATGCTGAAATGTGTTCTCTAAGGTGTCCACAGTGCATATGAATACAGTCATGCCTAAACCCAGATACCACACAGGCTGATACTCCACAAACGTGCAAACAACCTACAGGCACATAATGAAGTCCTTGCTATTTCACACACAACACAACCTTCATCATCCTCTTCTCCCCACTTAGTAATCATAAGACCTCTGGTCAGTTCTAAGACGTCTGAAGCTGTATTATAGGCATTAAAAGGTCAAAGGTCAACTCAGACACAAGGCGAATGAAGGTCATGTCTAAGACTTTAACCTCCGTGTAATTGCCTTACGGCCCTTTAAAGGGGTCATATGATGCTGCTAAAAAGAACATTATTTTGTGTAGTTGGTGTAATGAAATGTGTTTATGCGGTTTAAAGTAAAAAAAACACATTATTTTCCACATACTGTACATTATTGTTTCTCCTCTATGCCCCGCCTTTTTGAAACGAGTAGATTTTTACAAAGCTCATCGGTCTGAAAAAGCGAGGTGTGCTGTGATTGGCCAGCTATCCAATGCATTGTGATTGGCCTAATACCTCAAGTGTGAGACGGAAATGTTACACCCTTCACATACTGTTGATGCCGTGTCCCGGCCAGAGCGACGAGACAGAAACATTAAAACCCATTACAAACGAGGCATTTGTTGCATCCAGTGGGGACATAATTACTGATTATAATGACTTATACTGTCTTTTTACACGTTGCATTGCATCGCGCCACGTAAACATAAAACCATGTCTGCATTTTGTGATCGGAGAAATGACAAACAAGTGCTTCTCTACACTGCTCAAAATTCGCGTTTGAGTCGTCAGTGGCAAATCCTTTAAATGAACACGTACTTACGTGAGTCAGAACTGCCGGCTTGTAGTCTAACGCTACTCTACCAGGATCAGGAAACGGTCTTCTATAAAATGTGCTGCACACATCTGTATTTTTGGGTTGAAGTGTTCTGGAACAGTGTTGTAAATACAACTTAACCACTGATTTGTAGTCGTGTCCTCTTTTGGAAGACCAAACAAAGTAGTTTCGCTTTCACAACGAAAAACACAGCGGCCTAGCGTGAGCCGAAGCCCTGGCTTAGCGTGCGCTGAGGCCGGGATAGAGTGAGCTGAGGCGGCGTGGTCGAGAACGGCACGCCCGGCAAATCTGACGAATGAGAGGCAACCACATGTGACGGCTGGATTCCGCTTTGTCCACGGTGAAAGTTGATTTATTTCCTCAGCGCCCAGCACAGATCAGCTCTAGGCATGACGAGGCGGCTTATGTCCATTCTTGGAAGACCAAACAAAGTAGTTTCGCTTTCACAACGAAGCACAGCGTCTCCACGACATGGCGGCGGCGGCAACAATACTACAGCGAGAATAAAAGTTACGCCTTCTTTCTTTGCGTGAACATTTGGGCGGCGTTATGCAAATCTTCCCACATAGTGAGGTAAATATGTGGGGGCGTGTTAGAACGAGACGTTTTAGGTGGGTGTGGCAGAGTCTTAATTTTGATAAAGAATATCTCTTTGGATTTGAGACTTTAGTCTTTGCAACTTTACAGATCTTCTTTATGCACCAAGAGCTTGTAACACTCCAAAGAGAAAGGAAAAATTGAAATCGCATCATATGACCCCTTTAAACCATGTCACTGTACAGCTCCCATTTCCTGCGCTCCACTGGTCAGAAGTGCTTACAGCAGTTTGATGCTCTTAATACTTCCAGTGCGCTGAGCAACAGACCTCCTGAGACAGTTTCACAAACCACAGACTTTCAGAAAACTTTCAGAAAACTGGTTAAGATAAAAACAGAGATTTCTTCAAACTTTACCACGTTCTTGTATCTCATGCTGGGCAAAGCATCACACTGAGAAGCATAACCTAATTGGTTTCTAATCCCAACAATGAATAACTGAGTTAAAGCAACACCTCGAGAAAAACATTGCGTAAATAGTGAATAACCCCTAAAATATTAAAATATAGAGAGTAACTTTTCTAACAAATCTGGAAAAAGAGTTTATTCTTCAATACGTTATTGATAAGTGAACTGAATCATAAGGCGAGTCCATTTTTGGTCAGATTCGAAATGAACCGGGAACCATATATTTTAGGCTTGTGCGACTTGCATCAGTCTTTTTACTACTGTAAGTTATGTCATATGACAATGAGCAAATAAAGACACATATTCAATATAGTTTCGTTGCATAAATAATAATGGTATTCTAAAAACATTTTTATAAAAATATTTATTATTACTGAACATTCAGTATTGTTCAAATATTGTTAAGGTCAGTAAGTTTAGTACTTCTTTTTAGCAAGGATGCTTTTAATTGATCGAATTGGCCATCGAAACTTTTACACTGTTACAAAAAATATATATTTAAAATAAATGCTGTTCTTTAGAACTTTATATTCATCAAAGAAAAGATGATATCAAAGGTTACACCAACAAGTACTACGCCACAACTGTTTTTCAACATTGATAATAATAAGAACCATTATTAGTAATTAAGCACCAAATATGATTGACATTGAGCACCAAATTAGCATATTTAAATGATTTCTGGAGGATTATGGGACTCTGAAATAATGTCTGCTGAAAATTGAGCTTTGTTGCAAGATTAAATTACCTAAATACCATTTTAAAATCTATTAAAATAGAAAACAGTTCTTTTAAATTGTGAAAATATTTCACACTATTCCTTTTTTTACTTTTTTATCAAATAAATGCAGGCTTGGTGAGCATAAGGTACTTAAAACATTTTTTTAAATGTTGAACCGTATTGTATGGTCTCCAGTTATAAGACTTATTCGAGTATTTGGATGACATGATTCAAATATAATCAACACAACATTGTTCCAAACAAATTACTGTTAAAAAGTTAAATCCTGCATTAATTGCCTCATCAACTGGCAAGAACTGCAGATGTAAATGAGAGATACATTTCCTATAACAAGCATGAAAGGAATCGCAATGTCACAGTATTTCGTCATTACAAGTTACAAACATAATCACACTGTTAAAGTTTTGACTGATCTCAAAGCTTCTTAATTGTCTTGATCTCCTAATAAAGCACAGGGTGACCGTATCATCTCCAACTAATGAAGCTTCTGTAAACCGAAACTTTAGACTGAAACATGCACAGTAACTCATGAGATCACCCCAGTCCTCCTCCTAACTAACACACACACACACACACAGAGAGAGAGAGAGAGAGACATGCACTCTTTCTCTCCATATCAATGGTGTCAGCTGAACACAGATGCCAACTGAGCGCCTGTCTCACTGATCTATTCATTCCACCAACAGCACCTCACTGACTCATTATTCAAGCCTTTTAGCAGATACATTCTGGAAAACATGAATGTAATAATAAAGTCAATAAAGTGGAAAAGTCCAGTAGCAACTAAAACGCAAATTAATGTAAGGTGTTAATGGTGAAATACAAGTGAAGAATGACCTGAGAAGAGGCAATGCATCATGTCACTGTGATTGGCTGATCATGCAGTTAACAGGAAATTGCCCGTCTATAACAGATCCAAAAATAAACCTAAATGTATAAAAATGGTAAAAACTGACAGATTAAGCAGGCTTTTTTGGGTGGCAGGAGGTGCAATGGTGACAGAGAATATATACAGAGGATATATATGTAAACTAATACTATACTAACAAATATAGCCTACTATAATACTACACTAATAAATACACTATACACTCTAAAAAATGCTGGGTTAAATATAACCCAGTGCTGGGTTAAAAAGGGACAACCCCAGCTATTGGGTTGTTTTGACCCAGGCTATTGGGTGGTTTTGACCCAGGCTATTGGGTTGTTTTGACCCAGGCTATTGGGTTGTTTTGACCCAGCTATTGGGTTGTGGGTTGTTTTGAACCAGCTATTGGGTTGTTTTGACCCAGCATTGGGTTGTTTTGACCAGGCTAGTGGGTTGTTTTGACCCGGCTATTGGGTTGTTTTGACCCAGCTGTTGGGTTGTTTTGACCCAGCTATTTGGGTTGTTTTGACCCAGCGGTTGGGTGGTTTTGACCCAGCTATTGGGTGTTTTGACCCAGCTATTGGGTGTTTTGACCCAGCTATTGGGTGTTTTGACACAGCTATTGGGTATTTTGACACAGCTATTGGGTGTTTTGACACAGCTATTGGTTGTTTTGACCAAGCTATTGGGTTGTTTTGACCCAGCTTTTGGGTTGTTTTGGCCCAGCGGTTGGGTTGTTTTGACCCGGCTATTGGGTTGTTTTGACCCAGGCTATTGGGTGGTTTTGACCCAGGCTATTGGGTTGTTTTGACCAAGTTATTGGGTTGTTTTGACCCAGGCTATTGGGTTGTTTTGACCCAGCTATTGGGTTTGTTTTGAACCCAGCTATTGTGTTGTTTTGACCCAGCGGTTGGGTTTTTTTGACCCAGCTATTGGGTTGTTTTGACCCAGGCTATTGGGTTGTTTTGACCCAGGCTATTGGGTGGTTTTGACCCAGGCTATTGGGTTGTTTTGACCCAGGCTATTGGGTGGTTTTGACCCAGGCTATTGGGTTGTTTTGACCCAGGCTATTGGGTTGTTTTGACCAAGCTATTGGGTTGTTTTGACCCAGGCTATTGGGTTGTTTTGACCAAGTTATTGGGTTGTTTTGACCCAGGCTATTGGGTTGTTTTGACCAAGCTATTGGGTTGTTTTGACCCAGGCTATTGGGTTGTTTTGACCCAGGCTATTGGGTGGTTTTGACCCAGGCTATTGGGTTGTTTTGACCCAGCTATTGGGTGTTTTGACACAGCTATTGGGTATTTTGACACAGCTATTGGGTGTTTTGACACAGCTATTGGGTATTTTGACACAGCTATTGGGTTGTTTTGACCAAGCTATTGGGTTGTTTTGAATCAATAGCTGGGTCAAAAGAACCCAATAGCTGGGTTTGTCCCTTTTTAACCCAGCATTTTTTAGAGTGTAGTAACCTACCCTTACATCATAAAACATTTCCACACGCTACAGATGTAGGTTCTGTGCTGTCTTTGCAATGAGAAAATAGAAACAAATGGGTTAAATTCTGTGGTTGATGGGAGAGAATGAAACGGGAAAGTTTAATCCATCAGATAGCCTAGTAAACCTCTGAAATATGCTCAAAAATAATATCACGTCGAGTAGCATTTGACTTCATTTTACCAGACATGACTTGAATGAATAAAAAAACTTCACAGAGAAATGAATCGATCATGTTATTTCCCCCTCCCAGAAGGATTCAAGGGACTACGATGCGGATCTAGAGAGGAGATGAGTGATTAATAAAATAGTTGAATTTTGTTTGTTTGTTATTGCTTAAATGTAACAGACACGAGATCGCTCATTTAATCCGTTTCAAATGGACTTCGATGCTCAAGAGAAACAAAGATCAACTAATGACACTCAAATAGCCTACGTCCTTAGACCATAATAGCATATTATTAATTCTTCAAATCAACATAATACTGCTTACTCACGCAGTTTGTTTCAGTTATTTCCTCTCCTCATGTTCATGCAGACAGCCGTTCACAGCAACAGTTACGCGAGCGTTTTCACTCACGCGGACCGCGCGCGAAATCATTCATTGCTCCTGTCAGGAATTTCCCGGACGGTCTCCGTATCACTCAAACGTTAACCCACCATGTCGGTTTAAAATCCAAGCAGTCTCTCACCGGACAGACCCACGCAGCGAACCCCGCATCAGTCTCTTTTCTCTGACGAAGACGGACCGCAAGAGCCCCGGTGGTTTTACTTCTTACTGATTCTCCGTCAGCGCATGAAGTCCAACAGCAGGTCAGATTCAGGACGGTATTCGTTAGTCCTCAAGTAACGGTAAAAAGTACCATAACAGCTCCAATGAAAGTGCAGCCCACCTCACACAAACCTCAATTCAACCTTCTCTAATCTCTGCCTCCTTCCTTCTGACTCCTCTGTTTCTGTCTCTCACACTCCCTCACTTCTTCTCTCTCTCGCTCATGAGGCAATAATCTCATTTGCTTGGTCAGTAAAGGTGAGAGCAGATCAATCTGGATGTGTGTCTGGCAGGTTCATATAATGGTGAATAATATCAAGAAAATGTCCAGGTTAAATTCAAATATTTACATTTCAAAGTAATTATACTTCATGGTATTTATTTATTTATAAATATTTTTATTGTTTTGTGTTGTTTTGATTTGTCTTGTGCAAATTGATTTTTACAATAAATCATTGTAGTTTAGTGGCAATCATTGTTTATAAACATATAAATCAATAAATAAAATAAATGCATTTTTTTTTATAATTATATACCATTTTAGAATATGTTGTAATTTAATTTATTCAAAGCAATAAATGAAAGTGATCTTTTAAAACTGAAAAAGCAGTTGTGTATATTATAAATAAAGAAATAATCAGTATATCCAGACATGCTTCTCATTAAAGCAATAATCATTCAAAATAATGACAGTTTTAAAATAATGTATTTTAGATTTGGAGAGAGGTGGGTCTTAATTGTCATGCAAAAAAAAAATACTCGTAATTTCCATTCAGAATAAACATCTTTTTTAATATTTATACTATACTACTATTTATACTATTATTTTAATTTCCATTCAAATAAAGTATATAATTATACTTTCTGAATATTTTCTTTTTGGTTGAAATATGCCCCAGATTCAGATTTATACTCATTCAGCCAAATACAAAGTACAAATAGGCAGTTTCACAAATACAAATACATAACACAATGCATGCTGTGAATGTGCTGAGTTGTAAATTAAATGTTTCTCATAAACATGATGCAGCCTCAGGTTGTGACACTGCAAGTGAACAGCCTGAAAGAGTCTTTTCTTTCACCTCTTTAGAAATGTATGTGGGTGGTGACAGGGAGAGACAGAGAGACGTGCAAACACTGGCTAGCTGTGCTCTTCTCTAGTAACATAACCAGTTAACATCTTAAGCGCAGCTCAGTGTAACATGAGAGGCTGCAGTCCAGTGCTCATGTTTAAAACCCCTGTAACAACACACCACCTGAATGCAGCCCACCACTGCAGAAATGTACTTACACAGAGGATCCACATGCCACAATGACAGCATTTGTGGCATAATATTGATAAACCACAAAAAAAATCTGCGCTTGTCCCTTATTTTGTTAAAAATTAACAAAACCAATCAGGGTTACAGTGAAGCACAATGGAAGCAAACGGGGCCAGTCTATAACCATTAAAATGCTCAATGTCATATATAGCCTTAATTAAGATATGAACAATATGCATGCTATGAATTTAAGGTGAAAAAAAATGCTTACTAACATTTTGTTTATAGTGTCATATGCAATTTTACAACTTCATCATGACAATACAATGGTATAAACCCTTAAACAACTGTAAAATGATGATTTAAATAGCTTTATAGCTTAAACAATACATTAAAAAAACTATTTAGGCCTACATTTAATATTTATGCAATTGAATTGCATATAAAATTTGCATACATTTAGAAAACACATTTTTAACATAAACTAATGAGATGCACATACTGTAAGTAAGTCTTATACTGTAAATAAAACAGGTAAGAAACAGGTACAATTTCTGCACTCAAAAATCATAGCATAGTTTATTATTAACTATTTTGATTTTATTTTATTTTATTTAAATAAAGTTTTTCAAAATGCATTTATACTAACTGGTGATTGACGATTATATAAACATTGTTTATTGTGTATTTAAAACACATTCAGATTATAATACTATTACAAAAATCTTACTCGTATCTTACCTGTTTCATTTATGTGTGACTGACTGCATCACATTAAAACTGGAATGAAATTAACTGAAACTTTATATGTAATTCAAATATATAAATCTTAAAGGAACACTCCACTATTTTTGAAAATAGGCTCATTTTCCAACTCCCCTAGAGTTAAACAGTTGAGTTTTACCGCTTTCGAATCCATTCAGCCGATCTCCGGGTCTGGCGGTAGCACTTTCAGCTGTAGCTTAGCATAGATCATTGAATCTGATTAGACCGTTAGCATCTCGCTCAAAAATGACCAAAGAGTTTCAATATTTTTCCTATTTAAAACTTTACTCTTCTGTAGTTACATCGTGTATGAAGACCGACGGAAAATGAAAAGTTGCGATTTTCTAGGCCGATATGGCTAGGAACTATACTCTCATTCCGGCGTAATAATCAAGGAACTTTGCTGCTGTACCATGGGTGCCAGGCAGGGCGCATGATTTACGCCAGCGCCTGAAAATCAGGGTTTCCCCCACTAGTAACTTCCAATAAGCCTATTTTCAGGCGCTGCGTAATATCATTGCGCCTGCTGCACCCATGGTTTCTTCTCTGAGAAGAAAAAAATCTTTTGCAGCATTACTCTGGGTCAGATCGAAATGATTTTGATCTATTTTAAACATATAGTTACCATACTGCAATTGTTTGTGGCTTACTGTTACCCCGAGGCTCTCTACCACCATCTACGATTCACAGAGCACATCCACACCTTGTGCACAGTAGATCAGCAGGCAGCCCCAGGAGATCCATGTGGCAATCACAAAATGAACTGAGCAGAGGCCTGAAAATAGAAAGTATGTGTGTGAGAGAGGGAAGCGATAGCAGTGTGTGCGTGTGTATGAGATAGAATCCACTTCAAGGTCAATGTAGTCATTTGTAGTCATGGCAGAACAATTAGATGAGTTAGATGTGGATGTTGGAATGGTTCTCGGGTCTGAGACAGAGACTCACTCACAAATAAAGTGTCTTTGTATACTCACTGTAACCAAACTAATGCAGTCCACGCTATCAGTCTGCAACCAGGCTCTGCGCTGCAGATTTAATGAAACCCCATGTCAGCACCAACACAGTCAGACCCCCTTTCTAAATAAGCAGGTAGCCTGGAAACAGATGCAGGAAATAGATCAAAACAAGCGGCACTAAACTACATATGTCTTGAAGTCAGCCCAGACAACGTAAAAATCTTGTTCTGAGTAAAAGAGCCGTTCGGCTCAAACGTTGCACCTCCCTCAGTCAAATTATTTGGGAAATGTAAGCTGAAGCAAAGTGATGCCCTGTTCTCAAAAATAAACCCCCCGCACACGCAGGAAACACACTGCAGCTGCTCACTCATGCCTCAGCAAGCTCAGGATCTAATGTTCTCAATATAGAAGCAGAACAAAATCTGTGCTAGCATGCAGTACATCTACACATATTTAAAACCCTGAAGCTACCAGCAGAGACATCCAGGACACTTTATATCAATCCAAGTCCAACCCTCATATTTACAGGTACAGTCACATAAAGATCATCTGATATTTATGGCATACACAAGAGTATACCACAGTTTCACAGTTGTGGGTGTAAAAAACAGGGTTGGAACCACTACAAGCAGCCGAAAAATGAACAATCATATATATTTTATGATATAAACATTTTAGTTTATATATGTACACATATACTTAAAAATGGTGTAGAAACTACTTCCACTGAAGAAATGTACTAGTATAACTGTCAAATAAAAATAAACACAAGATAATTGTCAAGTAATACATTGCTTATTAAATTAACTTTTTAATCAAAATTAAATATATATATTATTAAATTATAATTATTACTTTTATTAAAAATTACATAATAAATTATCAAAGATGGCAGTAAAGACATTACAAAAATATTTTACAAAAATAATGTTTTACAAAAATATTTATAAGAAGAATATAAAAAATAAGAAATGTTTCTTGAGCAGCAAATCAGCATATTAGAATGCGACACTGAAAACTGTAGTAATGATGCTGAAATATCAGCTTTGCCATCAAAAGAATACATTACATTTCAAAATATATTCAAATAGAAAACAGTTATTTTAAATTGTATCATAAAATGTATTTTTGATTAAATAAACATATGAAATCATATATGAAATCATAATTCATAGAAATAAGCAAGGTATTTATAGCTTAGCAGATTCTATTTTCTATATCCTCTTTATATATAACTGAAAAACCCCTGCAGCAACATTGCTTTGCAACATATGGATGCCACTCTGCAGGCTTAAATCATCTAATGTTCCTCTTTTGCCTTAGGTCATAAATAATTAAGACTTTTTTGAGTCTAGATTAAATTTGAAATCAAAAATACACACTTTATGTCATGTGACCAGTATTTTTACATCATGGAGCCATAAGAGATTATCATTATAAGCTTTAGTATTTTTCTTCTCTGTCTCCTGTTAATACACATCAACATTACTAATGATAGTGTTAGGGAGAGTTCTTGCTCTGTGCTTTGCTTTGGCTGAGCCAAGTTTAATCACGCTGCTACATCCCCCTAGGGGGCAAATTTAGATATACAACTGGGTTAGAATAGAGAGAAAGCTGCATAATTCTTCTTTCTTAAGCCGTTAGGCATCACGTAAGAGGTCAGAACAGAGCACAGAAGTCTTCTGGGCATGAATGAGTAACTCAATAGAATCACATTTTGTGTGTTATAGTGTGAATAAAAGTCAGGTATCAGGCCTAGCAGTTCATCATGGTCAGTCACATTGTGCAATATGATTCAGCCATAAACACACTAGCATTGATCCAAAAACCTAGTGAGGTGCCTCCCTTATTCAAGGCGGTCTATAACTCCTGAAGAAAGTTACAGAATCTGTTCAGGGCCATTCACAAAGAACACATTTTTGCTTTTAAAAATGTGAAACACAAGCAGTGGCCTCAAGATGCATATTTTAAAAAGTTGAACTTCTTTTAACTTTAGCGCCGTGTTTTTAGAATACCATGTCAAGAGTGAGATGTTGCAGATATGAGCACAATGGTCAAAGATGTCTGTCTAGCATGTGTTTAAGTAGAAAAACAATGGAAAAATGTCTGTGTGAATGACCCCTTAGAGTTCCCATTCATCTCAATGGCAGGCCATCAACAGGACACTTTGGACGTATGCGATTTGAAATCAATCATATTGTCTTATGGACTGGTCTAGACAAAAGTTTAGGGATTGTAAGATTTTTTTAATATTAAAAAAAAAGTTTCTGTCGGCGGCGATAGCCTTTTGGTCGTGTGCGACATATAGCTGCATTGCTGCATTGAGCCGGGAACCTTCCCGTTCCCTCCCCCCTCTCTCTCGCCCACTTTGCTTCCTGTCAATTAACGGTCCTATCCACATAAAGGCTAAAAACAAAAAAAAAATGTTTCTTTAGCTCACCAATTCTGCATTTATTTGTATACACATGTATTAAAAACAATAAAATATAAAATATTATTATAATTAAAACAATACTGTTATTTATTTTAAAATTTAATTTATTCCTGTAATGACAAAGCTTCATTTTCAGCTTTTGATTTTTTTTATTCTTTTCATTTTTTGGATCGACTGTTTCTCATCTTTCTCTTGAAAATATCCCATAGATTCCATTTGGGTTTCAGGTCAGGCATGTTGGCTGGCCAGTCAAGCACAGTAATAGCATGGTCAACAAACCACTTGGAAGTGGTTTTGGCAATGTGGGCAGGTGCTAAAATCCTGCTGGAAAAGGAAATCAGCATCTTCATGAAGCTTGTCTGCAGATGGAAGCATAAAGTGCTCCAAAATTTCCTGGTAGATGGCTGCATTGACTTTGGACTTCAGAAAACACAGTGGACCAGCACCAGCAGATGACATGCAGCCCAAATCATTACTGACTGTGGAAACTTCACACTGGATTTCAAGCAACATGGTTTCTGTGCCTCTTTACTCTTCCTCCAGACTCTGGGACCTTAATTTCCAAATAAATGCAAAATTTACTTTCATCTGAAAAAAGGACTTTGGTCCACTGAGCAACAGTCCAGGTCTTTTTCTATTTAGCCCAGGTAAGATGCTTCTGATGTTGTTTCTGTTTCAGAAGTGGCTTGGTAGCCCTTTTCCTGAAGACGTCTGAGCGTGGTGACTCTTGATGCACTGACTCCAGCTTCAGTCCACTCCTTGTGAAGCTCTCCAAAGTGTTTGAATCGGCTTTGCTTGACAGTATTCTCAAGCTTGTGGTCATCCCTGTTGCTGGTGCACCTTTTCCTACTTATTTTCTTCCTTCCAGTCAACTTTGCGTTTAATATGCTTTGATACAGCATTCTGTGAACAGCTGCTCTTTCAGTAATGACTTTCTGTGACTTATCCTCTTTGTGGAGGGTGTCAATGTTTGTTTTCTGGACCATTGCCAAGTCAGCAGTCTTCCCCATTATCGTGGTTTCAAAGAGTAAGAGATACCCGGAATTTATACTGTAGGGATGGTAATTTAATGACACTCAAATGTAAATTTTCTAATATTTTGAGATACTGGATTTTTGACTTTCATGAGCTTTAAGCTCTAATCATCAAAATTAAAACAATTATTTTACATTAATTAATTCGAGATTAATATAAAGTTTCACTTTTTGAGATTACAAAAAAATTAACTCTTTCCATATTCTATTTTTTAGATGCAACCTGGATGAATACAGTGGGTACGGAAATTATTCAGACCCCTTTAAATTTTTCACTATTTGTTATATTGTAGCCATTTGCTAAAATCATTTTAAGTTAATTTTTTTCCTCATTAATGTACACAGCACCCCATATTGACAGAAAAAAAAAGAATTGTTGACATTTTTGCAGATTTATTTAAAAAAGAAAAACTGAAATATCACATGGTCCTACGTATTCAGACCCTTTGCTGTGACACTAAATATATTTAACTCAGGTGCTGTCCATATCTTCTGATCATCCTTGAGATGGTTCTAAACCTTCATTTGAGTCCATTTGTGTTTGATTATACTGATTGGACTTTTTTAGGAAAGCCACACACCTGTCTATATAGACCTTACAGCTCACAGTGCATGTCAGAGCAAATGAGAATCATGAGGTATAAGGAACTGCCTGAAGAGCTCAGAGACAGACTTTGTGGCAAGGCACAGATCTGGCCAAGTTTACAAAAAAAATTCTTATTTCTGCTGAACTTCAGGTTCCCAAGAGCACAGTGGCCTCCATCCCTTAAATGGAAGACGTTTGGGACGACCATAACCCTTCCTAGAGCTGGCCGTCTGGTAAAACTGAGCTATCGGGGGAGAAGAGAATTTGTGAGAGAGGTAAAGAAGAACCCAAAAGATCACTGTGGCTGAGCTCCAGATATGCAGTCGGGAGATGGGAGAAAGTTAAAGTCAACCATCACTGCAGCCCTCCAAAAGTCGGGGCTTTATGGCAGAGTGGCCAAACGGAAGCCTCTCCTCAGTGCAAGAAACATGAAAGCCCGCATGGAGGACTCCAAAATGGTGAGAAATAAGATTATCTGGTCCGATGAGACCAAGATAGAACATTTTGGCCTTAATTCTAAGCAGTATGTGTGGAGAAAACCAGGCACTGCTCCTCACCTGTCCAATACAGTCCCAACAGTTAATCATGGTGGTGGCAGCATCATGCTGTGTGGGTGTTTTTCAGCTGCAGGGACAGGACGACGGGTTGCAATTGAGGGAAAGATGAATGCGGCCAAGTACATGGATATCCTGGACGAAAACCTTCTCCAGAGTGCTCCGGACCTCAGACTGGGCCGAAGGTTTAACAAGACAATGACCCTAAGCACACAACTAAAATAACGAAGGAGTGGCTTCACAAAAACTCTGTGACTGTTCTTGAATGGCCCAGCCATAGCCCTGACTTAAACCCAATTGAGCATTTCTGGAGAGACCTAAAAATGGTTGTCCACCAACGTTTATCATCCAACCTGAGAGAACTGGAGAGGATTTGCAAGGAGGAATGGCAGAGGATCCCCCAATCCAGGTGTGAAAAACTTGTTGCAAAAGACTCATGGCTGTATTAGATCAAAAAAGTGCTTCTACTAAATACTGAGCAAAGGGTCTGAATTCTTAGGACCATGTGTTATTTCAGTTTTTCTTTTTTAATAAATGTCAACAATTCTGTGTTTTTTTTTCAATATGGGGTGCTGTGTGTACATTATTAATGAGGAAAAAAATTAACTTAATGATTTTAGCAAATGGCTGCAATATAACAAAGAGTGACAAATTTAAGGGGGTTTGAATACTTTCCGTACCCACTGTATACAGTGGTGTGAAAAAGTGTTGACCCCCCTTCCTGATTTCTTATTTTTTGCTTGTTTGTCACACTTTGTTTCAGATCATCAAACACATTTAAATATTACACAAAGATAATGCAAATAAACACAAAATGCAGTTTTTAAATGATGATTTCATTAATTAAGGGAAAAAAAGCTGTCCAAACCTACATGGCCCCACGTGAAAAATTAATTGCCCCCGCCTGTTAAATCATGAAAGAACTGCAATTAACCCCATTATTTTAGAAAGTTTAGTTAATTTTCACTAGCCACACCCAGGCCTGATTACTGCCAGACCTTTTGAATCAAGAAATCACTTTAATAGAATCTGTCTGACAAAGTGAAGCATTCTTAAATAGCAACACATCGTGCCACGATCTAAAGAAATTCAAGAACATGTGAGAAACAAAATATTTGACATGTATCAGTCTGGAAAGGATTTATAAAGCCCTTTCTAAGGCTTTGGGACTCCAGTGAACCATGGTCAGAGCCATTATCCACAAATTGAGAAAACTTGGAACAATTGTGAACCTTCCCAGGAGTGGCCGGCCTAGTAAAATTACTCCAAGAGCACAACGACGGCTCATCCAAGAGGTCATAAAAGAACATAGAACAACATCTAAAGAACTGCAGGCTTTACTTGCCTCAATTAAGGTCAGTGTTCTTGATTCAACAATAAGAAAGAGACTGGGTAAAAACAGCATCCATGGGAGAGTTCCCGGGCAAAAGCCACTGCTGACCAAAAAGAACACAAAGGCTTGTCTCTCATTTGCTAAAAAATATCTTGATTATCCCCAAGATTTTTTGGGCAAATATTCTGTGGACTGATGAGTCAAAAGTTTAACTTTTTGGAAGGTGTTTGTCCCGTTACATCTGGCGTAAAACCACACAGCATTTCATAAAAAGAACATCATACCAACAGTCAAACAGGGTGGTGGTAGTGTGATGGTCTGGGGCTGTTTTGCAGCTTCAGGATCTGGATGACTTCCATAATTGACTGAACCATGAATTCTGTACTCTTTCAGAAAATCCTGAAGGAGAATGTCCGCCATCAGTTTGTGACCTCAAGCGTAAGCGCACTTGGGTTATGCAGCAGGATAATTATCCTAAACCCACCAGCAAGTCCACCTCTGAATGGCACAATAAAAACAAAATTAAGGTTTTGGAGTGACCAAATCAAAGTCCGGACTTAAATTCGATTGAGGTGCTTAAACAGTCCATTCATGCTCGACAACCCTCCAATGTGGCTGAATTAAATCAATTCTGCAAAGAAGAGTGGGCCAATATTCCTCCACAGCGATATGAAAGACATTTTGCCAGTTATCGCAAACACTTGATTGCCGTTGTTGCTGCAAAGCGTGGCACAACCAGTTATTAGATTTAGGGGTCAATTACTTTTTCACGTAGGGCTAGGCAGGTTTGGACAGCTTTTTTCCTTTAATAAAATAAATCATCATTTAAAAACTGCATTTTGCATTTACTTGCATTATCTTTGTGTAATATTAAAATTAGTTTGATGATCTGAATCTTTTAAGTTTGACAAATATGCAAAAAATAAAAAAAACAGGACGGGGGCCAAACACTTTTTCCACAAAGCCACCTGTATAATAAATATATATATATATATATATATATATAAAGATTTTACTTGCCCCAAATTTTTCAAATGGTAATGAAAAAGTCAGATAATATGTGCCGCAATGATAAATTAGGTCAAACCCATGGATACTTTTCAATGGCATCAATGGAGAAAGATGCTTTTTGCCTGCTTGGACTAGACAGCATTAATCTGGCAACATGGCGAATGTGGTGAATGCAGATCATAAATGTATTTAAAATATATTCAATAAAAGTACAAATAAAAATAGTTCCATTTACTATAAATGGAAAGACTAATTCACCCACATAATCTAAATCACGTAATCATTACTGAATTCCTCTTAGTAGTCGCCACATACTGCACATTTGCGTAAAGTTGAATTCAGCCAACAGTTGCTGCTGTTCATGTTACTTCATATCATCAGCAATAATTGAAAATAAATGACTTCTGGTTGTTTTGTTACTCTGAATCGCTGTCAGTGAATGTAGACAGAAGGCAGAGCGGCAGCTCACTAAGTTTTGGAACAGAACTACTGACAGAGCTCGGCTGGAAAAGTACAACGATAAACATGACAGCGGGCACTTCTTACTGTCATCAATAAACTAGCTGTACTGTCATGTGCATAGCAATACACAGAGTATAAATTAATCATTGTGAAAAATAAATCTGTGTGCCGCTCGGAACTGTTGTATCAGCACAGCTCCACTGCAGACCTCGCACTCACTGTACGAATTCTCTAATGAGTGCATTCAGATGCTATTTGTTAAACAAGTTAATTCAAATTCCGCAATCAGCTGTGGAATATGGCTTTCATTTCCAGAATCTTCTTCGTGTTGCCCATGACCTCTGCTAGATCTCTCAGAGGTTGCTGTGGAATTGGAATTCTTATTAATCCAACAAGTAGCTTTGGGAAGCCATAAAGCAAAACAGAGTCATTATCTAGTTCAGTAGCGCTCCAGAGAGAAGCAGCACTGAGTGTGTACTAATAATTAGCAGGAACGAAGCATTTACAAACAAAGTCTCATTAATAGTGAGTGTGACAGACATCTCCTTCAAGCCCCATGGAGCTTGTGAGCAGCGCAGATGCTCTGTCCCGCCATGGCTGTCATTGAGCATCACATTACTGTTCGTAAACGACACATCTGTGGAGGCGCGGAAATGAGCACACGTGTTTTGTCGCGACTTGCCAGCCTATGAAATTAGCCCGGGATCATCAGGGAAAGTGTGCACATCTCAGTCACTCAGCAAGGTGTTTCTTTCTGTAATGAAAAGAAATTGTCTTAGGAATGGGTGAAGACACAAGTGAAACTCCTAGTCGGTTTAGAGCTTTGATTGATTACATTCGCACAAGATGGGAGGGTATGTTTGCAGAGGAGAAAAGGCATTCAATATATTCAGTGAGACTAGATGCAGCACAAACTACTTGAGGCACAAAGATGCGATGTATCTAGAATTATCTGAAACCCTCACCAGACCTTGTCTCCAACTTGAAAGTGAGATGTTCTTTAGCAAACATGCAGTAGGTGGTTTGATGAATTCTTCTTCGAATAGAAGCCAAAAAGAACATGATAGAGTGATTTTTATCGAGTATCGTCACTTTTATTTATACAGCGCTTCATATACATGCCCGATTTCACATGACCGTTGTTAACTAAGCCAGGATTAGGCCATAGTTCAACTAGGACATTTAAGTAGTTTTTTAAAATGTGCTTTAGAAAAAACATTACTGGTGTGCATCTTGAGACAAAACAAAGGCTCTGATATATTTTAAGATCAGTCAGTGCAAGTTTCTTTCAGTTGAAACAGCTCAGACTTACATTTTAGTCTGGGACTAAGCTTAAGCCTTGTCTGTGAAACTGGGGGATAGAGTTTCAAAGCAGCCTTACAGTAAAAAAAAAAAAAAAAACGGAAAATAACAGAATCAATGATTGAAACTTCTTCAAATATGAGATGAAGTTGTAAGAGAATTCTGCTGTAAAGCAACTCTAAAACTGTGTAGAGTTCATCAATTATGAAACAAGTTCAATTTAGCTATAAACAGCTCAACCAAAGGCAAAAGTGTTGTTATTAATCACAAGTCAGTTAAATGTTGATTTTTATTTAGTTCAATAACAGTTTCAAAGTTTGAAAATTCATCAATTATGAAGCAAATTTAATTCAGCTATGTACAGAAAACAATAGTGTCATCATCTAGCTCAGTTCAGTTCAACTTTTGTTCTCATCCGATAGCGTCACTGCAGCCAAATACATGTAGTAATATTACTGCATATTAAGTTTCGGTAACACTTTACTTAAAGCCTTTATGTATAATGCATTATAAAAGTAGTTTTAATGCATTAATTACCCTATGCCTTGTAATGCACCTTATAATGCATTGTACAATCTTGTGAATAATTGTTAATACATTATAACACTTATCAATTCATTGTTACACTATGCAATTTAAATTAAGTTTTAATTGCACATTATGCATAATTACAATGTATTATACCCTTTAATAACCATTTATAATGCATTATACATAAAGACTTTAAGTAAAGTGCTACCTAAATTTCTTTGAGACTCCAATTAAAGAAGCCAAAGGTGACAGTGGCAAGGAATCCAAACTCCTTAAATAGTAAAAACAGTAACATTGTATATTTTGGAATATCATCACTCACAAGGAACCCAAAGTTTATCAGGTAACAGAAATTATCACTGTTTCTACACCTACTAACTTGCCATGCCGTCTACTGCCTACATAGGCTGCATCTACCAAAATAGAACCTGATATGTGAGTGATCTGAAATGTTCTACATAGGTAGCAACACATCTAGCACTTAACATGGAGGACTTCAAAACAGTTTGATGATAGCATGTTGCTGAGTCAATGATATAGCATAAAAATACAACGTAATATATTTTTCTTACCACAGTGCATATACCAGGATATCAACTTGAGCGCTACATAAGATGCAGCCTTATATTTTGTCCAAAAACAGGGTATAATAATGTTGCCTACCTTTGGGAACAGCTTTCACATCAGGAGTGCACATACTGTACAGTATACTTCTTAAAATGCTGTTTAGGTCAGGGGTTTTGATGCCAAGAAATTGTTTGTGAGGAAACCCCTTAAATATCCTTAAATATAAGAATTAATTAAATATTGTAGAGATGCTGTTTTCAAAATGTCCCAGTACTGATTCAAATATGGAAAATATTTACTTTGTATGTTGAGAGTGTATGCTTTTTTTCCAATTATGGTTGTAGATAAGCTAGATATATGCCTTAAAAAATAAAAAAAATAATTAAAAGTAAACAAATAAATGTTTATTGTTAAAGCTTGCGCTGCCAATAAGTGGATAATCTACTCTTAAAAAATGGTGTAGAAATAATTGCTAGTAAATTTCACAAAATATTAAAAAGAACCAGCAAGTAACACATTAAATTGACAGGATTTTTTATGTAGAAAACAGTAATACATAGTGTATTCGTTTTTAGAAACCAGAGTAAAACTAATAATATTAAATGGGTCATATGATGTTGCTAAAAGAACATTATTTTGTGTATTTGGTGTAATGAAATGTGTTTAGCTAGTTAAGTTTCAAAAATAAGTCATTTTCCACAGACTGTACTTATTTTTTCTCCTCTAATGCCACCCGCCTTCGAAACGCTTTTGTTTTTACAAAGCTCAGCGGTCTGAAAGCAGTGTGCTGTGATTGGCCGCTACCAGTGCGTTGTGATTGGCTGAATAAACCTCAAGCGTGTGACGGAAGATGTTACGCCCCTCCATATTGTGATGAATGCCCTTCGGGCGGTCGATATTTCAAAACCTGAACCCATTATAAATGAGGCATTGTTGCATCCAGTGGGGACATAATTAGATTATAATGACTTTACTGTCCTTTTTACGCGTTGCGTTGCATCGCGCCGCGTAACACATAAAACCATGTCTGCATTTGTGAAATCTGAGAAATGACAAACAACAAGCCCCACTCTACACTGCCCAAAAAACTAGCTTTAAATATAAAAAAACGTACTTACAGTATGTGAGTCAGAACAGCCGGCATTGTAAGTCTACCCTACCAGGATCATTAAACAGTCCTCCATAAAATGTGCTGCACGCATCTGAATATTTGGTTTGAACTGTTGTGGAACAGTGTTGTAAATAGAACTTAACTACTGATTTCTAGTCGTGTTCATTTTTTGGAAGGCCAACAAAGTAGTTCGCTTTCACAACGAAACAGAGCATCACACACGTGGACCACCTATAGTGACAGCGGGCGGCCTATATTGAGCAGAGGACGGGTGCTAGAGTGGACGTCCGGAGGGCTGGTGAGCAAGGCGGCAGTGTTGAGAACTGCGCGGCCTGGCGGATTCAGCGAAGGAGGATTGCAGCAGCCACATGTGACGACCCCGGCTGGACTCCACTTCGTCCATGGTGAAAACCGATCCGACGATTCACAGCGCGAAGTTGATGTATTCCCCCAGCGACCAGCACAGATCAGCTCCAGACAAGACGAAGCGGATATCGTCCTCTTTTGAAAGACAAAACAAAGTAGTTTCGCTTTAACAACGAAACACACAGCGCCTTCACGACATGGCAGCGGCGGCAACAATGCTACAGCAAGAATAAAAGTTACGCCTTCTTTCTTTGTTTGAACATTTGGGTGGCGTTATGCAAATTTTTCCACATAGTGATGTAGATATGTGGGAGTGTGTTAGAACAGCCGTTTTAGGTAGGCGGGCTGAACTCTTAACTTTTATAAAGAATATCTCTTTGGATTTCAGACTTTAGTCTTTGCAACTACAGATCTTCTTTATGCACCAAGAGAGCTTGTAACACTCCAAAGAGAAATTAAAAATGTAAATCGCATCATATAACCACTTTAAATACAATTCAGTTCTAATATATTAAAAATGTGTTGCTTAGTGCTGTCAAACTCATTCAAATGAATCCAAAATGAACGTTTTTGTTCACATAATATATGTGTGTGTACTGTGTATATTTATTATGTATATATAAATACAACACATGCATGTATATATTTAAGAAAAATATGTTTATGTATTTAATATATTTATATATAATATAAATTATATGAATATAAATATATACATGTAATACATGTAAATATTTAAATATATTACTGTATGTGTGTGCTTTTATTAACCATAATACAATAGTAGCATAACACACCATATATTATGGTAAACAAAACTTTTATTTTGGATGGATTATCGCATAATCATTGACAGCACACTTCCATACATGATCGACATAATAGTTATTTATTTATTTTATTTCTTTATTAATATATTTTTGCTGAAACAAGCCGTCTTTTGAAAACATTGTCTAGATAATCACTCACTAGGATTTGGAAAAGACTGTTGAAATGTGAATTTCAGTGTTTCTCATGAGCAATTTATTCTACCCAGGCACTGGGTAAAGTGTTGTGTTGTGTTGTTGAGTTGTAATGAATTGGATATTTCACAGAGTAACAAGAGCAAAGCCTTGTGAGTCATTTAGTGCACAGCTGTATGGGAACCCCACAGCACTGGAACTTTACAGCTCTCTGAATGAAGCAATAAAGGAGCGTGAATATGCACATATGCAGGAGCAGAGCTAAGAGGAGGGGTCAGGATGGTGCGGAATAAAGGCACCTGTCTCCACTTCTCTCAAGAGAACCATTCTACCATTTTAATCAACTCTGAGAGAGGACCACACTCCTGTTCCAGATACACGAGCCAGGAATCCGCTCTTCGAGACACCACGGATGACTAAAGAGAGTGCATAAACCTGACGGAGAATAGAGCTGCATGTAATATCACAATTAAAGTGAATACGGTGCCATTGTGTACCCGTAAGCACACGGGAGTCATCCATGTTCCGTGAAATGCTAATTTCACACGCTGTCGACCCATCATGGATTTCCAAAGTGCTGAAATACACAATCATTTGCATGAGGGATTCAGCTGCTTAAAACAAAAGAATTATGTTCTCAGGTTTAGCTTCCACAAACAGCCAAGCAGCATCACAAAACAAGCGCTGTATGTGGAAGCCAAGAAAAGTTATCTTTAGGGACAAATGGGGTAATGAAGGGGCCCAATAAGGTATAACCTATTCATTGGGCAGGTCCACACATAAAAATGTAGTCTTGTCCTGCTGCAAACAATTTAGCCGTTATTACTCAAGCCTGCCATTTGTGTTTCTGATGTGTGTGCACATTCTCAGGTCAAATGAGCCTCAAAATTAATTAGACATCAAAAAGAACTGCAGCAAGTGAAATAAAAATACAGCTAAGCACAAACTTGCTCACAAACTACACACATTCATTTATTTGTTTATTTTCAAGGCATATACAGTAGATCAAGCTTTAATAGAACAGGACAAAACATACTCTAATATATTTTTATTTCAGGTTTAGTTAGTACTTCAAGTTAAACTAAAAGATGTGAAATGGTGCCTTGACAATAAGCTGAAATTAGTTTATTTTATTTTATTACAGTTAAAATTGATTTATTTATGCATTTATACATAGATATGTGTTTGTTTGATTTTTTTACTGTGTGTAAGAGAAAAACTATAATAGCACATCAGTGATATCACTGAAGTGTGTGTCTGTTAGGCATATGACGGTATCAAATTTTCATGTTGCGATTAATTGCTAATGCTTTTATCACGGTATATGGTATTATCACAATATTGAAATTTAGTTGCAAAAACGTGTTATCATAATACAGTATAACATGTTTAATAACTTTTTTCTTATAACAAAAATAACCAAACATTTAAATACAATAAAGCAATGCACAAAACATGTTGGCTATAAAGTAAAAAAATTCACACAGATTAAAGTATTATAAAGACCAATAGGTAACACTTTAGTTCAGGGCCGCTGCTGGCCAAATGGGTACCCTAAGCAGGATTGTATTGTCGTGCCCCCCTTCCTCAAATATTATGGAAGTAAAAAACTTACTAGGGGGTCCTCAAAAACAGAACTTTAATAAATATAAAAGTAAATAATAAATAATTGTATACACCTTTACAAATACAATTGAGCCCAGACGTTCCTATGGCTATGACTTATTAATAACAGTTTGTCTAATTGATTTTTATAGTCCCCAAGCCTTCATAACTTTACTAACGATAAACCATGGTTTTTATTTTTGTAGGGTTTTGGAATTCCACATGGTTGTTTTTTTGTTGAAAATTTCTAGAGGCGTGTCTAATAGCAAAAGCCTTGTCCCAAAAATTAAAGATTAAGTGAATATTTTAATAAAATGTTTGCCCAATAGCCTAAACAAGGATTTGATTGTCCTGTAAGTGTAGGAGCAGCAATTTACCAGGCCTTTGGCTCCCTTTGCAGGCATTTGTAATAAGATGTAATTTACATAAATTGTTTATTTTGTATTAGCCTACATTATGTATTTTAACAGTGTTATTAACCAATCACTATTGCCTCATTGTTTTTATATAATGCATTTTAAGTCACTTTAAAGGCTATTGTTGGCTTAGGTCTGTTTTTATAACCACACAAATGATTATCTTAATACGTCTTTGTAAATTATTATTTGAAGTAACAAAACCATGGTTAATTTGGCTACCATTTTTATTAGACTGAGAAACAGCACTGACAGCATCTTTTGCGAAATTCATATACCCTACCCTTTGGAACAACTAAGAAACAATGCATTAGTCTGCAGCTTTTATTTAGCAATAAAAACGTCTGTACTTTTGTTACGAGCGAAACGTGAACTCGCAGGACGTAATGCAATTTTAATGCTCAAGATACTGGAGCCATGCTGTGGTTTTTCTGAGCCTCAGTGAAGTCAAGCTGTCACGTTAAGCCATTACACACAGAGGAGATCCCAAATACGACTGCAAAGCTCAGATTTTGCGTTGAGTTCAAACGGTGCAGCCACCACTGAGAAGATGTATGGTTTAACATCTTAAATGGAGAACAACAACCCAAAATGCACCTCGGTTTGTGTTTACGAGCAGGAACTCGCTTGTGTAAGAGCACAATACACTGACGTTCAGGAAAACAGCATGTCTGTGAGAGTGACTCATGCTGACGGGAATAGGAAAGGTTGAGAACGACAACACGGAATATTAAAAAGTAAAACTCTTTTGATGAATGTTGATAAGCGGGTTTCTAAAATGAAACTTGACAAGCTTTTTCTTCTCATTATTGAGTGCTACTGTAAAAACCACACAGGTGTCTTCACATCATCTGTGCATATAATGGATAAATTCAGATCGTAAAAACCATCAATCGAAGCACTGAGATCTGAATCACTGATTCGGCACATACCTACATATCCAAATATTACAACACACACACATACATTACAGCTATACTGAATAAAACAAGCAAACGTTTGACACATTTATAGAAGAAACCAGATAAAGCAGTTCAAAATGAACCCAAGGCCTTTTATTACAATGGGGACGTATACTGAAAGGATACGGGTAAAAGTAGATTTGTGAGGGGAAAACAATTTCAGACACCCAGCACAGCTCAATCAGCTTCCACTGATCACAGCTCTTCATCACAAACCCACTGCACTGCAGAGAGCCAAAGAATAAAGCGACAATCTCTGTTCTATCTCTGTTCATTTCTGCTCTTATGTGGGTATTTAGACTCGGTCACTTCATGCATCTTGATCAATCAAACTGCTATTCGATTGAGTATGCACATTCAATTTGCACATGGCTACATGAATGTCTCTGGTAAAATGTATTTAAATTCTATTCTCACACTATTTGCAAACATAACAGAGTTCATTTCCACAATGATTGTAGTGGCTGCAGGAGTAAAATGTGCTATCTGTCTCAAATGCAGAACATCTTGGAGAGTATTTACTTGGTCTTTTCAATCCGGATAGCTACCTGTTTATTAAAATTGCACAAAATCTGTTCATCTTTATACTCTCTTGCTCCGTTCCGACATCTAGTGAACATAGATAGCATTTTAAGGCAACACTGCTTTCCATGCAAAGGCTATTCCTAACAGAAGGCAGAACAATTATACAACTTTGTAAGATATCTCATTTTGGCCAAATTCTAAAGCAAAATCATGTCTCTTTAATAAGGTAATCCCAGAATGAATTGCTTTGAGCTTATCCAAGACAACAGATAGAATCCTGAGAAATGTGATTATAAATTTGCTTCTGTTTCATTCAGTACTAAATGTTATGTGATATGCATTTTTATGTTAATACTAACTACTGGAATCAGATGGCCACTAATTGTTGTTCTGTCATGACAACTCATTAGCATTGTAATGTTCATACAATGTTAATGTGTTTAGTCTGGGTGGAATAGATCTGCTACACTGCTGCTGAGGCAGAACAAGTACCAAGACTTGCTACTGCCAATACATCCACAGACATGCTGCTGTGAGCATATAGGAAATATTGCTGCTGCACATATAACATATATGAACCCATATACATGAAATTACCACATAGCAGATCTATACAGTTGGAGCTGGGGAAGATGGGGGGTTTCTGAAGTGCGCTGCACATTCTATGTATAGCAAGCACTAGCCAAGTATTTAAATGTTGAGCAGCAAAAATCTCAATTAGGCTCGGATGGGAAAAGGGAACAAGTGATCTTGCAACCATGCGGATAATGACATGATTATGATTTATGATTATATCGGACTGAGTTAGAACTTATCAGCCTGCGCCATCTAGACTTTCATGACAGAACTTTGTATTTGCATCCTGTACTAAATTCTGTTGTTTGCTCGTTTGTTTGTTGTTCGTAGTCTTTCGGTTCGGTTCGGTACACGTGTACCGAAACAGTCTATCTTTCAAATTGTAATTTTTTCAGGAAATTCAAACAATAAATGCCATTTTGCCGCTGTTTGAGGTGGCGTGACAGATTGCTGTATAGGCGCCTTAGTTTGAACGGCACGAGTGATCATGATCATCCCTTACTCTTTACTAGTTTTAACACAAAATAAACATGAATGAACATCTTGTGACACATGTAATCGCTCAATCAGTGATTCAACTGCAGAAAGACTTCAATAGAACAGCTTGTAAACAAAATGTCAAGTAGCATTTCATTTACCTCCGGCAAGTACCTCCGGTAACCACCTTAAAATGTAGCTGCCTTACATAGGTAGTGGACAGCAAGGCACCTCACTGCTGTAGGATTTGGAACAGAGGCAATGAGTTTCTTGCTGAATATGATAAGAATATGCTCCCTGCTAAATATTTAAAAATCAATTCTAATAAAGGCTTGGGAGTAAGAGTCTGCCTTTAAATAGTTGCTAACAATCTTAACAACATAAATGTCTGTATTTGGATTGAACAAGATGAGATGATTATTCATTTTGATATTCGACAGCTTTGACCTCTTTCTTGTGTTAACTGGCAAGTTGTTCTCAACAGCCTCATTAAATTCTGCTGGTAGATGTCAGCTGTCAGTATAGCGAGTTACTGAAGCGTTTCAAATTGCCAATTTTCTTCAATCATCTTTTGTGGCCAGATTAAACTGCTTATGAAAATATTTTTAAAAACTGACTTCAAGTGGTTTTGTTTCACACTTGTCCAAGTATCAAAAACTGGAAATTTCAATTTACGGAGTTGAACGGAATGACTGAAACAAAAACTTATAGATATTTGTAACAGAACAATATATTTGTTGTTAAAGTCACTGGTTTTGCTGTGTTCCATTCCAAGCTGGGCATGGGGTAGTCCTGTTTGTTAACTTTTGACTATAAACAAATGCAACTTGTAAAAAAAAAAAACCTTCAAAAAAATACTCAAAACTGTTTGTCAGGATTGTATGCGAATAACATAAATCAAATCACCAATACATTTTGACAGCAATGGTACCATAAGTTTAGCTTGTGTAGATCAAATCTCTCTCTCTCCTCTTATCTAAGAATGTGGGGTTTAACTGAGACCATGCGGAAATCTCATTTAAATGTAAAAAATAACCAGAATATGTTAGGATTTAAAAATATTTTAAATAAGGAAATAACAAACTAATTAAAGATTGAAGATTATTTCTAGATTCTAGCCAACCCATGGGATGCTGAATTAACGACTTACTGTAAAGTCAGATTTCCAACTTGTGCACTTGTGCAGAAGTGCATAAATTGGAAGTGCGGCTTTAAATTGTTGTATCACACTTTTCCATGTATTAAACTGGGAATGCAGTATTAGCATATTGCAGATATGCTGTTATAGATGTTACAGCCAAACTTCTGCTACAGTTGTATGCTACGTGCATATCTACTGTATTGTGCTCTGCATTGCTGTGTAGACCAATAAAAAGATTGTTCTGTCAGTAAGGACATGGATCTCCAGGCTGGAGTTTCTGAGAACCTGATGATTGGAGCACAGATGGAACAAAATGCCTGTGTCACACAAAACTTCTTATGTAAAGCTAAAGCCGATGAGCTAAAGCAAACACTCTGATGACACTGTCTTCCACCGACCATTGCACATACATACAGTACAGTAGCTCTAGAATCTGACTCTTCTGTATACACACACTCAAACATATGTGCCTAACCTAACACCTACATTCAGCCCTTCACACAAGAGGCTGTCCGCAGCCTGCTGTAGATGATTACCTACAAAAGCTCCTGAGACTCCATTAGGACCCTCACGGTGAGGCTGACAGAAATGGAGGTAACTGGGACTTTTCTTTGACACATATCCAAACTAAAGCACAGTATGCTGTAAGCTCCAAATCATGTCACTTCGCAACATGCATTCATTTAAAGGACTCCTTGTTTCTATTTTTGATGCACTGAACAGCCAATTCAGCACAATTTGTCTAAAAATAAAATTGTTTTATCCAAGAAAGTGGGGTCTGACTGAGACCATGCTGAAAATCTCATTTAAACTCGGAAATGAACAGAAAATCTTAGGAATTCAGGAACACTTTAAATAACACCTGTTGGAAATTATATAAAATAAATATTTAAGACTGACAAACAACAGGAAACTGAATTGTAATTGAATCTATTTATCTATCCATCCATCCAGCCTCAAACTTCAAGGCTTTAAAATTAACTCAAACAAGACTTTCTTGCTTCTCTAGTTGGTTTTTATTTTACTTCCTTAGATTTAAATTTGAATTGCAATTCAGTTTTCTCTCAGTTCTGAAACTGATTTGGAACTTTAAAGGCGATTCAGATGTTAATTTGGCACAACCTGGATGTCATAAGAGCAAAAGGGAAGCATTAAACGTTAAGAAATTCATGTTGATTTATTTTTTTCAGTTCTTTTGTTTAACTTTAACTTAAATAGTATTATATTCAGTATAATGTGTAATCTAAAAAAAAGTTATATAAAAATAATTGAAGCACACAAAATGGACAGCACCTCGGTACATACCACCCCATTGGAAGCATGTTTTCATTAGTCTATAGATCATTGCATCTTTTCATCATTCTATTGCAGCATCTATGATGTGAAAAATCCAGCTCTTAGTTCTTAGAAGTGCATGTGGAGATCATAGACGGGCTTTGCTTCGGCTAGCATTAGAACAGCTAAGAGCACAGTAGTCCTCCAATTACTGAAGAATTAGAGCTCAAGGCCTGAGGTTATCTTCCTCTCCATCCGCTCACTCTACTATCTTTCTGTGGATTAACGCTTCTCTGTTCTTATCTGAGACTGCAAGCTAAAATCCATGAGATACAGGCAGATAAGTGCAAGGCAATAAGCCAAGAAGATGCAGCAAAGGAGAAGAGAGGCAATAAGAACAGCAATATATAAGACAAGTGCTACTGATCTAGTACAGTATTAAAATGAGCGGTGCAGTATTTAAATGAGCTCATACAGTAGTGACCAACGTGTTGGGAGGTAGAAACAGTTGCAGCTCTGGTCTGGTAACCCACAGGTCTCTTATTTAAACCCCATAAGGGGTGATTGATGACCTGGGGAGATGCTGAGTTCCCTATCTGAATCTGTTCTGCTGTTTCATTAGTTTTTATCCTCCGTTTGTCCTGTTGTTTAGGTCAAACCAGCAGTGTGTGTGTGAGAAGTGAGTGTCTGCCAACACACTGTGCTGTCCACGACAGCCAGCCAGACATCTGAACCTCAATCTGAGCTCGACTGATCGTTTCTAATCATATGTGCCACTGCTCACATTTACAGTTCCTGTGACTGTACTGATATCTAACTTTGTAACAATAGATAGAATGATAGAATAATAGAATGACAGATAGATAGACGGATGCATGGATGGATGGATGGAAGGAAGGAACAAAAGATAAATAATATACAGTGAGGAAAAAAAGTATTTAGTCAGCCAATAAAATTGTGCAAGTTCTCCCACTTAAAAAGATGAGAGAGGCCTGTAATTTTCATCATAGGTATACCTCAACTATGAGAGACAAAATGAGAAAAAAAATCCAGAAAATCACATTGTAGGATTTTTAAAGAATTTATTTGCAAATTATGGTGGAAAATAAGTATTTGGTCAATAACAAAATTTCATCTCAATACTTTATATACCCTTTCTTGGCAATGACAGAGGTCAAACATTTCTGTAAGTCTTCACAAGGTTTTCAAACACTGTTGCTGGTATTTTGGCCCATACCTCCATGCAGATCTCCTCTAGAGCAATAATATTTTGGGGCTGTCGCTGGGCAACACGGATTTTCAACTCCCTCCAAAGATTTTCTATGGGGGTGAGATCTGGAGACTGGCTAGGCCACAACAGGACCTTGAAATGCTTCTTACGAAAACACTCCTTCGTTGCCCGGGCGGTGTGATTGGGATCATTGTCATGCTGAAAGACACAGCCACGTTTCATCTTCAATGCCCTTGCTGATGGAAGGAGGTTTTCATTCAAAATCTCACGATACATGGCCCCATCCATCCTCCCATCAATACGGATCAGTCGTCCTGTCCCCTTTGCAGAAAAGCATCCCCAAAGCATGATGTTTCCACCCCCTTGCTTCACAGTAGGTATGGTGTTCTTGGATGCAACTCAGCATTCTTTCTCATCCAAACACGACAAGTTGAGTTTTTACCAAAAGTTCTTTTTGGTTTCATCTGACCATATGACATTCTCCCAATCTTTTTCTGGATCATCCAAATGCTCTCTAGCACACTTCAGACAGGCCTGGACATGTACTAGCTTAAGCAGAGGGACACATCTGGCACTGCAGTATTTGAGTCCCTGGCGGCACAGTGTGTTACTGATGGTAGCCTTTGTTACTTTGGTCCCAGCTCTCGGCAGGTCATTCACTAGGTCCCCCCGTGTGGTTCTGGGATTTTTGCTCACAGTCCTTGTGATCAATTTGACCCCACGGGGTGAGATCTTGCATGGAGACCCAGATCGAGGGAGATTATCAGTGGTCTTGTATGTCTTCATTTTCTAATAATTGCTCCCACAGTGGATTTCTTCACACCAAGCTGCTTACCTATGGCAGATTCAGTCTTCCCAGCCCGGTGCAGGTCTAAAATTTTGTTTCTGGTGTCCTTTGACAGATCTTTGGTCTTGGCCATGGTGGAGTTGGGAGTGTGACTGTTTGAGGTGTGGACAGGTGTCTTTTATACTGATAAAAAGTTCAAACAGATGCCATTAATACAGGTAAAGAGTGGAGGACAGAGGAGCCTCTTAAAGAAGAAGTACAGGTCTGTGAGAGCCAGAAATCGTGCTTGTTTGTAGGTGACCAAATACTAATTTTACAGAGGAATTTACCAATTAAATCTTTAAAAATCCTACAATGTGATTTACTGTGATTCTCATTTTGTCTCTCATAGTTGAGGTGGGGTATAACCAACCTATGATGAAAAATTACGCCTCTCTCATCTTTTTAAGGGTGAGAAACTTGCACAATTGGGGGCTGACTCAATACTTTTTTGACCCACTGTAGATAGAAACAGGATAGAAAATAGAAGACAGAAAGATAGAATGACAGGACAGAAGGATGGACGGATGGAGGAACAAACAAAATATAGACGATTGTGGATAGATCAATAGATCAGTCTGACAGAAGAGTAGATGGAACGATAGACTAAGAATGGACATTGGATGGATGGAATGAACAATCGAAACAAACAATATATCGAATGTAGACAGGAATGAAAGGATGGGCAAGAACACTATGAATGCGTGATATAACTGATAGTTAGTGTCTCGGTATTGGTAGGGTCATTAGCGTCCCTAATAAATTCGATACTGAAAATAATAACAACATTTGTATGTGTATTCTTTCTTTTTATTTTGTTTGGTTTTTATAACTTTACTGCTTACTGTTTTGATTTTCTGTACAATAATAAAAAAATAAACGAAAAAGATCCACGCACCGAAGTTTTGTTTTTATAATTTACTGTCTTAATGTTTTGATTCTGTACAATTTAAAAAAAATAAGCAGACAAAAGACCACGCGCCGAAATTCTTCTAAATCAAATGTCACGAACCACTCGAAGTCCGATCTGAATCACAAAGATTCATGAACTGCTCGGAAGATCAAATAATTGCTATCGCACTCGTGGCCTGATCAGAAATAATTCGCGAACATCAGATCGGCACTTCGGAGCATGAATCATTCAATTCGCGAAATGATTGGCGAACCCACTCCGAAGTTCCAATCTAAATCAAATGATCTGCGATATGTGCTCAAGTCCCCACATGAAATGATTCACGAACCCGTTCCAAAGTAACTATTTGAATCATGATTCGCGAACACGCACTGAAGTCCTGAACTGAAACAAATTATTCACGAACAAGCTCCGAAGTCCCAATTTAAATAAAATGACTTGTGATACATGCTTTGCAGTCCCGATCTAAATTAAATGATTTACAATAGCCTATGCGATCCGATTGGAACAATTTGAAACAGTGAATCATTGGTTTCAATGGTTTAACTGATTCAGAGTTTTGAAAAGCTCCGTTTCACCCATCACTACGTGCTTTTTAAAACCATTACAAGCGATGTAGAAATTCGAAAATGAATGGCTCTTTTGATCTGTTTTTGCTAGTGAATTGTTTGAACTTATCAAAGTCACGGATTTGAATCAATCGGAATGGTTCCAGTGTAAATGACTCACTCAATTGAATCGGTTTGTCTGTTGCTCCGTTTTTCGCATCTTCAGTCATGTTTACACGACACTGTCAGCACTATACTGGCTTATCTCGCTAGTTTCATGACATTAACTGAAGTGAAAAAGTATGATGTTTACAAATAATATATCCATATTTCCATTCCAAAGATAACACCCAATCCATGAACATATTCAGGTCAGGTACCTGGTTTACTGCTAACTAGAGAAAACATAAAACAATAGAACGATAGATACTGTAGAACAATAGAACGATAGAACGATGGATAGAACGATCTGCTGAGAACGATAGATAGATCAGAAACAATTACTACTTCATACAAAAATAATAATAATACAAAAATTGATCATGATGATTGAGATGACATAACGTTGGGACTTTGTGGTGGTGAACACCACAAATGATGGCATATAATCGAGAGATGGCACAAGCCACACACTCACACACACACACCAAGATCAATGTAATGACGAATGAGTTTGACTCTGAAATGATGAGAGACTCCTACAGAGGGGGTGAGTTTAAATTGAGGGCAAAGCTGATAACAGAAAACTATTGGAGTGAAAAGATTACTTGAAGAAATGACAGACAGAGAGAGAGAGATCAGAGAAGAAAAGAGGCTCTTAAGGCGCTGGGAACATGTGTGTTTGTGTGTAATCAGGTGTTGAGATCATTTGACTGCTTGATAGTTGATTTTCAGCATGTCTGCTCACTCTGAGTGTAACAAAACAGTAACTTCCTCTTCACTCAAGTGTCTTTCCAGCTTAGCTTTGAAGAATTTATTAAATGTCTGTTCTTGTATTGTTTACGTTATTTCAAATACTTGATTGATTTCAGTCATTATGCTGTCTTTATAAAGCATTATTGATTCATTACTTTCTAGTCTGGCAGATTCATCAAACAAATCACCCTCCATAAATGATTTACAGATATGCATTACTTTCAAGATGGCACATAACTTTAGTTTATACAAAGCAGCCAGTGACGAATCATTTGTTTTTTATGCAAAGATGACAACTGCTACAATGTCGTTTTTCATATTGATATTTATGTGTTTATTTGTCCAGAATATGCTTCGGCTGTATGAGCTGGATGGGACTTCTTTAGTACTCACAGTAGTAAATTTGGTTCATTACATAAGCTCATATTTGAACACAACATGAAATGCAAATGCTTAAGTTTATGAGGTTTTTTTCCAGTGCTTCGGAGATTTTTTCCTGCCTTTCAGCTAGAGCTTGTTTTTTCTTTCTCTATGTGCAGAAGGATTTAGTTCATTAAAGCAATTTGACTTCCACAGAGTTTGAATGAACTAAGCAGGCAGTATTCAATAAAATAATTTGTGCAGAGCCAGAGCGGTTTTGTTTTGGATAATTGGTTAAGATTTTATCTAACTTTTTTTATCTTTTTAAACTTTTTTTCTATCTTTCATCCATTCATCCATCCTCAGGGCTTTTAATTTTTTTTCATCATCCATCATCCCTCCATACATCCACTCCATCCATCCATACATCCAGCCATTCTATCTATCTAAGCTAGTGATACGATTAAAACTTTTTTTTATCTTCATCACTCCTCAAGGATTTTAATTTTTGTCATCAATCCATCCATCCATCACATCCATCTATTATATCTATATATCTAATCCTAGATATCTATCTTATCTATCGATTCGTAGATATCTATCTATCTATTATTAAACGTTTTCTAGCTTTCATCCACCATCCATCCTCCGCTTTTATTTTTTTCATCCATCCATCCATCTATTATTATTATATATTATCTATCTATCTATCTTTTTAAACTTTTTTTCTATCTTTCATCCATCCATCCATCCATCTATCTATCTATCTATCTATTTTTCTATCTATCTATATATCTATCTATATATATCTATCTATCTATTATCTATCTATCTATCTTTCTATCTATCTATCTGTATGTCTGTCATCTATCTATCTATCTGCTTTTTTAAACGTTTTTCTATCTTTCATCACATCCATCCTGCAAGGTTTTTCATTTTTTATTATCTATCTTCTATACTATTATCTACTCTATCTATTCATCTATCTATTATCTATCATCTATTATCTATTATATATCTATACCCCAAGGGCTTTTATCTTGATCAATCCATCATTCTTTTTAAAATGTTGCTTTGCGAATTGCTTACGTTCGTTTTTATTGTAATTCATTAGAGTCGAATTTGATTTAAAACTAGTTATTTCATCATTTTATTTAATAAACTGTCAATTTAAATTAATACATTTTTAATTTTTTTTTTTTAAAATGTAAATTTTTTTTTTTTTTTTTTTTTTTTTTTACAAATTTAACGAAATTAATTACTTTTCTTGCACATACACAGACAATATAGGCTGGACATTGCCGCCTATAATCTAGAGCCTTCTTTTTCACGACACTAGTAAGATTTGGAATTTGGTTGTAGAAATATCCTAAGACAGCAAACTATTTAGTTTGATAGGAGCATTATCCTATCGCAAAAGGCAGGATTGAATGATATAATTCCACCACAAAGCCTTGACAAATCAATAGCATCTGCATTTATGTGCATTATGCACACATACACACATCAGCAGTGACTAATACTAACACCAAAGGACCCCACACCAGTAAACTCCTGAATATTAATAGACTCGGAAAACTGATATCTGCAAATCCGTGCAGAGCAGTTCAGCAGCAAAAGTATTAGATACACAGTCCATCAAATCTACATTACTTTGATGAATGAAGAGTTCAATCCGACCCAGCTGTTGGAGGTTTCGGCTTCTCTGCAGGGTTCTGACCGTCTGCTGCTCCACTGCATGCACAGATGTGACCACAGCATGATCCACAGAGAGACAGCCGTCTTTACACTTCTCTTTTGGTGTCACACATGCATAGTTCATTTTTATTTCAATGACATTCAAGGGGTCAAATTATGAGTAATCAAATGTTCTATCTTCTTTAGACATAAAAGCATTCATTATACTATGAAAACATTTTATATACTGTATGTAATTAAACTAATTTGCAATAATGGCTTGTTTTATATTACAGTTTTTCTCAGTGACTTTGGTGCATTTCTCGAATAATCCTTAATATTTGCAAAAATGTATGTGCATTTCTCAAAACAATTCGTACAAACAGCACCACACAATGGATTACCTGCAAAAGCCTGTAACTTACTCAAATCTTAGTTCATCTCTCAAAAGTAAGTATTTGTCAATGAACATATCAGTGCCATCATAATGAAAAGTCCTTGTGTCATTGTTCACAACCAAGATAGTCAAAATGCTTAGTCATGTTGTCAATACAACACTGCACTCTGTTAGTATTACTAAAGAAACTATGGCCGCAGTTTGGATGACAGTACTGGGTATGAAACAGGATGCCATATGCTATGTATGCCATAAATATCATTTCAAAAGGTCAAATTCCTCTTACGGATGTGGGTCTTGATTGAAAGAGACTAGATAGAAGTCCACTTACACTTTTACAAGGTGGTGATGACCAAAAAAAAAAAAAAACCTTACAATGGTCCATTGTGATTATAAAAAAGAAAAGGAAATGGCACAAAAGATGAAAAAAAGAAAAAAAAGAAGAGAAAGCTCCATTGTTAGAATTTGAACTTTGGGTTGTCCTCTGTCACATTATATGCTTTCCAACTGGAGATATGAGGATGAACTTGAGCTATTTCAGCGAAAGGTTATTCACTCTTTATTAGTGAAAGTCAAGATCACTTGCACCACATGTCATGCTAAATGTACACAAAAGTCTAATTAAATGGGTAAAATTGTGCTTGACACTTTATTGACAACCAGTTCAACATTTTGCATTAATACTATACGAGATAAAGACTAGAATTAGATTTGGAGGGGTAGTACGGAAGTTCTAAGTGGCCATGCATTATTATTTTTTTCCCTTCTTGTTTTCTCGCTATAACGACTATTTTTCTCGTTATATCGACATAACAAGAGTTATTTTCTCGTTATAACGACTTATTTTCCCGTTATATCGACATAACGAGAGTTGTATTCCCGTTATAACGACTTATTTTCTCGTTACATCGACATAACGAGAGTTGTTTTCTCAATATAACGACTTAATTTTCTCGTTATAACGACATAACGAGAGTTTTCTCGTTATAACGACTTATTTTCTTGTTATAATCGGACATAACGAGTTGTTGTCTCGGTTATAACGGACTAATTTCTCGTATATCGGACATACGAGAGTGTTTTTCTCGGTATAAGACTTATTTTTCGTTATATATGACATAACGAGGGTGTTTTCTCGTTATAACGACTTATGTTTTCGTTATATCGAAATAACGAGAGTTGTTTTCTCGTTATAACGACTAAATTTTCTCATTATCTCGACATAACGAGAGATGTTTTCTCGTTATAACGACTTAATTTCTTGTTATATCGACATAACGAGAGTTGTTTTCTCGTTATAACGACTTATTTTCTCGTTATATCGACATAACGAGAGTTGTTTTCTCATTATAACGACTTAATTTTCTCGTTATATCGACATAACGAGAGTTGTTTTCTCGTTATAACGACTTATTTTCTCTTTATATCGACATAACGAGAGTTGTTTTCTTTTTATAACGACTTAATTTTCTCGTTATATGACATAACGAGAGTTGTTTTCTCGTAAAAACTACTTATTTTTCTCGTTATATCGACATAAAAAAAAGTTGTTCTCTAAGTTACAAAACAGGTGGCACTATTGACCTGAATATAACTGATGGGGTGTTGTAGGCTATGCTGTATGTCCACTTTACTGTACGCGTTTGGGATAGAATAGGACCTACCTCGTGATCGCTATAATTTGTACAGTATTGTTCATTAGGCTACTGATATTTAATTCATTCATAAATGTTAAATTCTTGAATCAATATGACTATTTTGTGTTTTAAGTTCTTGCTAGATGCATGAGTTTCACCAAAGCGTTCTGTGTCATAAAATAATAACTCCTTATTAAAACCAAGGTTGACATCACTGCATTCTGTTTGCACCTATATCTTTATTTGTGCATCTTTGAAGTAAATGATTGTTAGTTACAGTTTTCTCAGCGCCTGTGGTTGCATTTCTCACACATCACTATTTACATTTGCACAAAAGTTAATGCAGTTCTCAAAACAATTAGTACAAACTGCAAAACTTAGTTGATAACCTGCAAAAGCGTGTCACTTGCTCAAAATGGATAGGTCGTTCCTCAAAAGCAAGTATTCATGTCAAAGATAGTGTCAGTGTCATCAAGATGAGAAGTCCTGACGCCATTGTTTATGAACAAGATAGTCAAATGTCTTTGTCATGTTTTCATTATGACAGTCTACTCTGTCAATGTTTTCCAATGCAAAAAAAACTGTCAGATCTTGGTGACACTACCTGAAAATACTCAAGACAGCACTATATACTATTTGCACAGCCATTTTAAAAATACAGTAAAGTTACACATTACTGTAATTAGTGAGGTAACTGAGTACAAGACACAGAATATGTATGTTTCACATTTTTACTACATATGCTCTTTGCAATTCTAATTTGTTCAAAGCACTGTGCAAAATAAAATAAAAAAACACCCTTATTTACAACAAACAAACTCCCTTTGTGTAGAGCTGTGCACAACATTGCAGTACATAATGGAACTGAACATACAACATGCATAGTACTGTAATCATTCATGCACATCCAGAAGTTCCTCTCTGTCTGGCCACATAATTTAATCTACATCACAGCGAATATCATCTCTTACAATGCAGCGAGGAAAGTATCTCCTCGAGTGGCGAATCCACCCTCTGCAGGACCCTGCTGTGATGTCATCACATGCTGCATCCATGGCCGCTAGCATGGCCATTTGGGTACGCGGGTCGTAGGTGTGAGAGTGTTTTCGGGCGGGGTGCGCGTATTTGGGTATGTGGATGCCGGTCATATACCTTCCAAAAACTCCTCTATTGGATTTAGGAATGGTGAGTAGGGAGGGAGATATGCCACCAGCATCCTATCATGTGCTGCAAACCACTGTCTGACGACATCTGAGTGGTGAAAACGCACATTATCCAAAACAACTACATGCTTGCTCAGATGGTCTCCAGTTAGACCGCTCTCATTCTAAGGGATTATGTCCCTGTAAAGAGTGTCTAAAAAAGTCGTTGTGCAGATGTTGTGTGTTGTATGGACCAAGACGGGGGGTATGGGTGAGGACGCCGTTTTCTGAGATGGCTGCGCACATAGTAATATTCCCTCCTCGTTGGCCTGGGACGTCAATGGTTGCTCTCTGTCCAATGCGATTCCTTCCACATCTTCTATCTTTTGCCAGATTGAAACCCGCCTCATCGAGGTATATGAATGTGTGCAGCGGTTCCCTGCCCTCCAGCTCCAGTAAATGCTTTATTACAGAAGAGGGAGTGAGAAACTATAACAACTTTTCCTGTGTAATATAATGCATTTTGGACAACATATTGTACAGTATGCACTGTGAATACACATACACAGAACTGTCATGTAAGTGTAGTGCATGACACTACACAAAGTAAACAGTTTACAGCACTGAACATTAGAATATGCATAGAACACATACATGTTTTACCTGTACATACTGGTGACGGAGCTTCTTCACTCTGTCGCTGTTCCGTTCAAATGGCACATTGTACAATTGTTTCATGCGCATTTCATTCCTCCTGAGCACTCTGTCAATTGTAGCGACTGAAACAGATTCAATATTACCAAAGATGTTGTCATCCTCTATAACAGCACTTTGTACCTCTCTCAACCTTATGGCATTGTTTGCAAACACCATTGCACAAATGGCTTCTTGTTGCGGAGTAAAAAGGGGCCCTCTTCCACCACTGCAAGGTTGTCTTGCAGTCCTGTGTGGAGCAAAGTAAAATTACAGTAAATATGGCAAATCTTTACTGTAACACTACAATACACTAAATGTGTGATGCAGTAAAGCTGTACATCTAAATGTAAAATGTACAAGTTCTTGTCCCACTGCAAGCTTCATGTATGACACAATGACAGTAGTGCAGTGCAGATTTATACACACACCTGTTCTCCCAACTAAATGTTTGAATAATTGAATTTACAGTGGCTCTCCCAACATTTGGCTGCACCCTTCGACCAGCCTCAGCCATTTTGAGGCCGTGATTGCAAATATGATCCACAATTGTAGCCCTAATTTCATCAGGGATCTGCCTATGTACTTGGCCTCTTCTTCCTCTTCCCCTGTTTTGTCCCCTTCCTCCTCCTCCCCGCACCCTCACCCCTCTTCCACGAGGCTGATCTTCCATTTCTGTGTCACAGTATTGTAGAAATGGTACACACTATGCCCTGCTTGGTTCATATATGCTTGTAAAGTGGGGGTTTATGGGATTCAGCTCTGACAGTGATTGTAGAGAAGTGGCTTATCAGTGGTTGCAACTAATGCTTCACACACCCCTTCTCATCAGTGAAAGTTGAGATTCACCTGAGAGAAATTGTTCAATTTAGGAGACATTTTCAGGAAAAAAAAGATTTAAAAAAAATTGTAAAATTTGCTTGACAGATTTTGACAACTAGTTCAACATTTTTGTATGTAATGACTCAAGCAATGAAATGAGGACTATTAGTTTTATATGGAATGACTATTCAGCATTCACAAGTATAGTTAATTTTGACTGACATGACATAAGCAAATGATAATGTTATAAAACAGCAGAGAGTTGTATGAAAGCAATTGATGCATGTCCAAAAGCATTTGCAATTTGTTCAAAGGAATGAGAAACTGCTACTATGATGTGCACAAATGACTAAATGTTGTGGAGGTTGAACTAACTGTTGTGCAAATGTAAATAGTGATGTGAGAAATGCAACAAAGCGACTGAGAAAAACTGTAATAAGCGGGGATGTTCTGTTTATCTACAGTAGGACAGGCTTCAACGACGTAGGCTATTTGTAATGTGCCTCTTTTCATTATTATTAATCTTTATTGTTAACCATTAAATGTATATTGATAAGTAATGTGATTTATTATGTAAAGTGTGTAGGCTACTTTAATTCAGTGATGTTCTACAGTGTTGCAATCTTTTGTGTTTTCTACATTTCTTTGTGGAAAACACACAAACACACATACACACAAACACACACAAACACACACAGTATACCACATACTACACATGACGTCTTTTCAAAACAGAAGCTTGTAACGACATGATATCAGTCCCGCATATAATGAATAATAAAAATTACAATTATATAGATATTATATTATATATAATTTTCTTTCAAATAAAAGGAAAATTAAAAGTGAGTTGAATCCAAGCAGCTCTAAAAGATTTTAGAATAGTTCTGCATCCTGAAGGCGCTCCGCCTTTGTTTGCGGTGTTGCTTTGACCATTTTAACATGCTAATTATACAAACACATGTTTAGCGTACTGTCTATGGAAATATCAACCGTGATTGATCAGTTTTTATTTTTGTATTGTAGACGTTATTACTTGGCGAAGCAAAATTTGCTGAAATATCCACGACATAGGCTACAGTAAGAGCGCATGGTTTATATGTCCATCAGATGCGTGTCAAAGTTGAGTTCGTTACTAAAAAAACAGTAGATCAAACAATCATTGTAAAAAAAAAAAAAACTTTGTCGAGATAACGAGGAAGAAAATTCAGTCGTTTATAACGAGGGGGGGGAAAAAAACTTTTTTTTTTTTTCGTTATGTCGAGATAACGAGAAAATTAAGTCGTTATAACGAGAAAACAACTTTCGTTATGTCGAGATAACGAGAAAATTAAGTCGTTATAACGAGAAAACAACTTTTGTTATGTCGAGATAATGAGAAAATTAAGTAGGTATAACGAGAAAACAACTCCAGTTATGTCGAGATAACGAGAAAATTAAATCGTTATAACAAGAAAACAACTCTCGTTATATCGATATAACGAGAAAATAAGTCGTTATACCGAGAAAACAACTCTCGTTATGTCGAAATAACGAGAAAATAAGGCAGTAGTTAAACGAGGGGAAAACAACTTTCGTTATGGCGAGATAACAAGAAAATTAGTCGCTAAACGAGAAAAACAACCTTTGTTATGTCGAGATAACGAGAAAATTTTGTTGTGAAAACAAATTTTCTGTCATGTCGAGATCATGAGAAAATTAAGTCATTATAACACGAGAAAAAAACTTTTGTTATGTCGAGATAACGAGAAAATTAAGTCGTTATGAGAAAACAACTCGTTATGTCGATATCATGAGAAAATTAAGTCATTATAACGAGAAACCGAGAAGAAAAAGAATAATATTGCATGCACGCCTTAGACAATTCCGTAGGGGTAAGCTATTGCACAGAAAAGATGTAATACATTTTGAGCACATTAGCAACTGAATATCGGAACTCGCAGATACCTACATAGCAATTGCTATGAATGTACCAAAGCAATAGCGCTTGGTTCAAAAGAATGAGAAAATGATTATTAGGTGTCCCCTATGAATAGATGATGGGGAAGTGTAAAAGTGATTGTGGAATTTCATTTGGATTTGAGAAATGCACCAAAGCGACTGAGAAAAACTATAATTTATGTCTCTGCTATGATGTAATCCAGCAGTTCAATACAATCTTTTATAGTTTGTTTTCTTATAGTATTCTAGTTTTATAGGCTGTCTTTTATTAAAAACTGTGACAACATCAGTCATAATTGCGATTCGAATGAAAGATGACCCTCTCAAAAAAACAAACAAAACTAAATAAAAATAAAAAATAAATATAAAAATAAAAAATATTATTAAAAAATTATATCATCTATTAATTAAATATATATATATATACATTATATATATATATATATAGATATATATATATATATTCATGAAGAAACTAATTAGACTATGAAATTTCAATTTCAAATCGGAAGTGGACCTCAAAATTAAATTAAAAATAAAATTATTAATAAACGTTATTATACTATTATAACCTTATACTAATCTAAGTCAATCAGATATTGCACTACATCAGATATTTTGTTAGGGAAGAGAGTACTTGCTCTGATCGAAAACCATCCCTTGCTGATTATCACATGAAAGACCCTTTGTTAAATAAACTGTTTAAAAAAAATTTTTTTTTAAAACATCTCTTCCGTCATTAGGCCTGAAGAAAGTATAACAAGGAACTCAAAAGCATTCTTGTAACAGTTTTAGCCCCACATGTGGCTCTGCTGGTTCAAATGGAGCTGGGTCGTGTGTGTGTGTGTGTTGTGCGCAGCACAAGAGTATGTCCGCACAGCTGTTTTCCCTAAGCAACTCCTTTACAGTCAGTAGACAAAGGGCTGATTATCGACCCTAGTTTGTAGGTAGCATTGCAGTCTCCTCTCTCAGGACTCTTCTCAGCTATTAGCAATCTACCATCTAATACAGTGCAATGAGGCAAGACACAGCAAACACAACGGGAAACCAGGCTAATAACTAATATGTCTCGATATCAGGCAAATTATACAACCATTAGGAAGACACGTCTCTTTAGAGAAAATGCACATTATTCTCTTCTATTAATAATGCAATTGGACTTAGAACTATGGGCCCGTGCTAATCTTTTCAGAAGAATTAACATATCGATAATTCCCCATTCCAAGAGAGAAATGGTTTGTGAAACCACTGAGGGGGTATTACAGATGTGCTTGAATAAAGAGAGGCATATATTATAGACAATATCATGAAGAAGTGAAGTCCAATATAATTGTACATAGGATTATGCACCACAATAAATAGCACTCAGTGAGTCTGAGACCATTTTAACAAAAGGGAAAGACTAAACTAATAGCCAAACCTTTTACTCCAGAGAACATTTCTCAGGGTAGGTTTGTTTTTGAAAGCCTATTTTTATATGCAAAAACTTTTTTTGTATTCAAGACAATAGTATCGTCTACAAAAACAAAAAAAAACACTTATGTACAATAAGTTGTCAGAGTGGAAACATGCAGTTTATTGAGATTTAAGAAGATGATTTCTATGATATATTAAAGTTTTAAAAAAAAAATATTAAAACAGACAACGGCCATTTCTCAACATGTAAAATGGTATATTCTGAGTATTTAGCTATTTAAGGCCTTTAGTATTCAACAACATGTTTAAAACTACAAAATTAATATACCATTTTATGGAAATGGAACGAATGAATGAATGAATTAATTAATAAATAAAAACAAACAAAATAAATATTTTTGAAACCAACATACATTTTTTTTTACTGCATTTCTATAATTGGAACTTGACTCAAAATTGTATAGTTATTATAGTAGATTGATAGTTTTTATTAAAGAGAGAGTTTATGAATTTTTATTTCAGTTTTGGTTTCAGTCTTTTTTAGTACATCAAGTTAAAAGAAAAATTGAGAAATGTTAGCAAACTAGACTGAAATAAAATTGTATTAAGGCTAGATCTATCTATATATATAGAATTATATATATATATATATATATTATATATAGATATACTAAGATAGATTATTAGTTATTGTTTATTTTATTCAATATTTTTGGTCATCTCATTTCAGGCAATGCTGATGTGGGTGTAGTCTCCGTCAGGAATCAGGCGATTTACAGCAATTCATTACACAACTGCAATTATGCTTAATTAATATCCTTTTTCTGCATGATTGCTTTGGTTTAAGCATACGATATAATGGAGATAATCAATCCAAAACACACTTCTCTTTCAGCCCATTCAACTGAATATATCACACACCTTGTCACAGAGTTATATGCATTTATCATGACTATTGGTTTAGCTGCACCCACTCAGTCTCTGTTTGGATATATCAGTATGCTGTTCATTATTAAGGCTGATTTTTCCATTTCAGAGACCCAATGTATTTCAAAAGAGAATAATGATGTAAATCTCTCTTATTATCAATAAAAGCTCAAGTAGAAAATCAGAGTTTTGACATGTCGTCGGTGTGCCTGGAGATACGTGTGTCATGAAAGGTCTAGTCTGGTCCATCCTTGAGGTTTCACGATGCTTTGAAGCAAGAACAAAAGTCTGTGGATATCTGCTTTTGATCAAAACCAGAATGTCAAAACCTCATCTCAAATAACCTTCCAAACTTCACACCCAAAAGTTTCATCCAAGTCCCTCCAAGTTTGCTTACGGCCACAGAACTGGCAAACGTCTGTCCCTCTAGCGTCTCAGGAATAAGCTGCACAAGCGAGCAGGGAATAAAATCATTTATTGTTTAGCACATCAAAGGCAAAGAGGAAAGGAACTGAAAGAGGGAGGAGAGAAAGAGAGAGGAAAAAGAGAGGTGAGAAGAAAGGAGACATGCTTTGAATGCACATGTTTCTGCTTATGCAGCATGTAAACTGCAGCAGTGACTCGAGTACGTCCCCATCCGCACAGCCCTTCAGAGATCTGAGCCAAAGTCCTAGTTATATATGGTGCACTGAGAAACAATAATGTCTCTGATGTACTCGCCCGATTTAAACCCCCAGTTAAGACCATGAGACTTGGCTCTCATTGCTTGAAATTCTCCGCAAATAAGAGATTTTCGGCATGACCAAGTACAAACTTTTCATGTGTGCTGCATTTTCCTCCCCCCCCCCGTGAGTGCTCTCCCCCACGTCTTCCGTACCCTTTACGCTCCCGGATCCGCCCCTCTTCCTACTAGCCCACTACTCCACAATTGCACTTGTCTGCTTGACAGCCGTTCCCAGTGTTGTGCATTCTACATGCGCTTAAACCATGTCTTACCCCCCCACTCCAATCTCCCCTATTCGTATTGCTGCTTAAGAATTCCTTTCACCCCCACGCCCCCCCACACCACGAATCATGCCCCTATCCTATCCATTAAACTATCTACTTCCTTATTTACCGAGGTCCTCCGGAGCACAGTTGCTAAACACCGACCATTCCTTTTGTGTCTTTGCTAGCGCCGATCCCACACAGCCGAGGCACATGTGTTTATGGGTTTCGTTCACACACCCCCCATTTTCCCATACTGTATATATTTGTTTCCGAGACCGACTATCTCACCGGTACATAGCCCAAAGAAGCATGTGAAACAGGAAGCGTGTAACGCCCTAGACCATACTGTTGATGCCGGCGAGGACCGAACCAAAGAACGAGCATTAGAGAAAGCCAGCATATGAGAAAAGGCGAAGAAGGCATTGTGGCAAGAGAAAATTTGAGACGACAGGGTAGGGGGAACTTTCTAAAGCATAAACATGTCTGCAAATTTGTATGATCGGAGAAGAGAAAATGGAACAATTGACGAACAAAGCGGATACTCTAACACACTGAAACCACACGAAAAAGAAAACTCGCACAAGTTTTGAGAATCAATCACAGAGTAAGGCCCAATCTAGGCCGGCAGGCTCCTCTACAGATCTACAGGATCCAGAAGAAAGAAACAAAGCGACCTGCACAATGTAAGAAATGTATGCTGCACAAAAACATGATTAAGCGGTAATGAGCAAGAGAGAAGAATGTCCTTTGGGAGTAAGGCATAATACAAACGTGGAGTTGTCGCTTTCACAGACGAAAAACACACACAGCCGTCCCACCAACGGAATCCTTGAGGGGCGCAAAAGGCGCCAAGCGGGGCGAGGGCTGCGACATGGATAATGGCGCTAGGCAGACTTCAACGAGTATAGAGAGGGAAAGGAGAGATCCGGCGGAGCTATGGCAGAAAGACCACCTGTGACGAACCGGGGATATGGGCAGTTAATTTAAATGACACAAAACTGTCGAGGGAGGGGCCATTAATAGTAGCGCGAAAGACACAGATACTCATTAATGGAAGAAGTAAACGACCGCGGATTTCTGTTTGCTCTCCACGGCCATCATGCACCATACTGCAATGCGATTATAGTATATGTTCAAGCTTGGTGTCGCTATCGAGAAAAAAAGCCGAAGGCGAGGTGGATAGCGGGTTCTATGCTTCTGTACTGACATATATGCAGAAGAGTAAGAACGCGACAGTCAAGCACGCTCTTTGGGGCAGAGCAAATCTCGTGGATAGGTGGACAGGGCGGAAACAATTCAAGCGGTGGAAAAGGTTGTTCCGACGATGTTCGAAGGTGTGGGATGCACCACAACAGGCTGTCAAGATCACCTAGTGAGTGTATGCAGGTGGACCAGTCTCCTGTTGCATTCAGCACACTAAAAGAGCAATGTCCCCCACAGTCTAAAAAGACGCTTCAAGGTGGAACGTCTTTGAAAGACGAGGTGTTTTAAAGATGTCAGTAACCGTGACATCCGTGGGGTTTTGCTGGGTAAAAGCGGTGGACGGTTACCTGAAGCGAGGGGATGATAGTCCCCCCCCGCACCGGGCGCTTACAAAGCTGATACATCTAGTGATGGGGCACCCCGAAGAAAAAACGCTGAGAGGAGGCCCTTTGCGTGGGATGACTCATGATGCATCCATGTGCAGTGGGGTATGAGACCAACTCTCAGGAACGATTGCAGGACACAGATGTTGTAACCTGCCAAGAGGGGCGAGAGTGCTGATGCCAAATGCCACCATAGAATCCTGGGGGCACCTCTTGGAATGCCCCAGACAGCGGGCATCTCCACACGAAACCAGAGGAGCCCTCGAGGATGAGAGCTGGACACCTCCGGGGGGGGTACCACCTGTCTGCGCAGGCTAACACCAGGCGATCTCTCGGGGTACTGAAGAATCTGTCCGCAGTGCGGATAACGGACCCCGGAAAAACTGAATGGCGGGTTGACATTTCAAGCCCGGCGGGCCAGGAGGAAGAGATAAGAGCCTGTTCAGGGCCTCAGAAGTGAGAGAGACTGCTCACAACCGCCGTCGCCGTTTTTTGGGGTGGACTCGGTATGCTGGTTCTCAGGGGCACCACATCAGTTGACTAGTGTCAATTCCCGGCAAGGGGCATGAGTGACACCAGATCGAAAGTGGGGCAGTATGGATCGCGCAACCTTTCACTAGCCTCATATAGAAAACCGGGGACCCAAACCCGCCAGCTGGTCAGAATCACCTCCTCACACACCTTGATGGGAATGTCCAGCGCGCGGGGAGGTATGCCCCGAATGACATGAGGGGATTTCCCGCAGGTATGGAGAGCAAGGCTGTGCACGATGCGCGTTGGGCCAGAATGCGCTAACGCCTTTTGCAGGGTCAAACTGTTGCTCGCCCTCCAAGAAGAGAAACTCGTAGCAAGGCCAAACCGCCGGCCTGATGGCCGGGGTTATAATGCGCAAGTGGAGATAGCTGATGTCCGCGAGACACGGCGCTTCGGGAGGTTCTGAGAAATGCAACACCAGGAGATTGCACCAGGCTAAAGGCACTGAGGGTAATTGTCCAACAGAGGGGTGGCTCAACGACACGGAAAGGTTGCAAAGAGACTACATCTGACAGCCGCGCCGGACCTCGACGCTGACAGAGAAGCAGAAGACGAAGTACGAAACAGCCGGGATCATCTCTGGGTCAGGCAGGATGTCCACTAACTGGGGGACAGGGAGTAAGTTGATCTGGACCCGGACAATGTGCGGCGAGCAGGGACAAGACAGATTCTTAACGGGGTAAACGAAGCAAACGCCAAAAAAGTCCGCAGAAGCGGCTACTTTTCACGGGAAACGACCCAGGGAGGAAATTCGCCAAGGAGGTTCTACACGACTGCCACAAAAAGCAGAATGAGAGCCGCATAGGTAATAATCCTGCTGCCGCCACGGCCCTCCATGCCCACAGACCTGGTGGATAAGCCGCGAAAAGAGGAGGGTAAGAAAGGCCACGCTGCAGCTAACGGAATTAGCGGACCAACAGATGGATGGGGAGAAGTGCTTTCAGGGAGGATGGCAAGTGGAACAGACAAACCCACTCCCTCCACCGTGGGGAGGAAGGGACGGGCGGAGACAGAACAGTAGGTAACCCAATACTCGAACCAACACAAAGAGCCTTTCTTCATCTCTGGGTCCGAGGGATGGGGGTTGTGGACAAATCACCAGAGCGTACCACATCACCATCCTCTACTGACCGGGTGAGCAGCAAGTGGCGGGCTCAGGGCCAAGGATGAACCGTTGAGCAAATAATGCTGTAAATAGGTTTCAAAAAGAAGATATTTCTCATAAGAAGCAAGTTATTGATGTGTTTGTAGAAGTGAGGTAAAGCGTTAAATATACTATTAAATGATTAATACAGTATTATAAAAACCTGTAAATGGATGATGTGTGGGTGATAGATGCTAAAATGTAACACACGCACCATCGGGTCGCAAATGACAGGGCAGTGTTACACCCACGCCCAGACCAGTGCCGCTAAGGGACCAGGATATCGAGTATGCCCGGGCGCGGACCGCCGTTCTCACGCAGCAGCAACCCACTGCGGAGTATGCAATTGTAGTCCGGTATGGCGCCACTTACGGCGGGTCGGAAGCATTGTTCGGTTCAAAGGATTTGTGCCTAGGAGGTGCGGGAAACGCTGATTCCCAGGTAACCCTGCCACGGCGCGGCTATAGTGGCAAAGTTCCCCTGATACTCCCTATCAAGGGATCAGGTGGTGAACCATCTAACGCAGCTACTCGGAGGAGGCAGGGACCCGCCTAGTTTTGCTCCGTCACAGGCCGAGTACTTAAGGGGATACGTTGAGACGGACCCAAAAGGGCATTCAGAGCACATCTTGCTAAGCGAGAACCAGCTAACTTTCGTCTGTCACGAGAGCGAGGACACAGGGCAGAGAGGGCATGCCATCTCTAAGCAAGAGGAGCGCCCCTGCATAGTGAGATGCATTCCTGGCTTATATCGACGGCCACAGGGGACTGGGCCCTTGCCCGATTCCGAGTTGAGCAGCTCATCCAAATTAGAAAAGTGTTGCTAGTCCATACCATGGGAACCTGGCTAGTAGGTGCATCACTGACGAGAGTATCTGTAGAGCTGTGGAAAACATGGTGAGGACCTCTACGAAAGCGTTACGCTAGATCACATAACTTCCGTGTGGAGCCGGTTCCCCTGTGTTCTCACCGCAAACGGGGTAGAAGCATGAGGAGGCCCCGGCTGTTCAAAGAGTCGGCTTAGGGCCCACCCCAAAACCCCTCAACAGAGAGTCCAATAGTAGAACCCTGGTTGAGTTCAGTCCAAGTCACACTCAGGGCAGCAAGGACGTGGCGGGAGCGTCTCCAAGGCAGCAGGGGCTTCACGTTTGAACTCCTCGAGAAACGGTGGACAGGCTGGGGTCCATATGAAGACCATAAGGGATTACCCTATTGTGTAAAGATTCAACGGAGTTAGCTTGAGCACAGGGTATACCCGGCAGACTCTGCCAATTCCAAGAGGTTTACAATCAGCCATCACTTTCGCCATATGCACACTAGGAAAGTGGATGAGCAATTGATGGAGCTGTCCGAAATCTCCTTCGGGAAGGTTGGAGCTTCCGTAACGTTCCTGTTCCAAGTAGAACGGGTACGTTTTCCAGTGTTATCCAGTCTTACTCATTAGGTACTGCCATAGCAGCAGTAGCTGGTCCTCCTGTGAAGAAGCCCTGGCCTACGCCAAAAAAAAGGGGCGCAGGTGGCTTCCACAGGACAATGGAAGGGGCAGTAGCTGTGGCCTTGTTTTACAGGATCCCACTTTCGGTCTGTATCCGAAACGTAGCGCGGACGTTGCGAGTGAATTTACAACAGCCGATCTGAAAGGGAACGTCTCGGTTACGTAGGTAACCCTCGTTCCCTGAAGGAGGAACGGAGACGTCACGT
>JADLZN010003215.1:0-14411 GCA_018155175.1 Sinocyclocheilus anophthalmus
CTTTATTTATTTTTCTTTATTTTTTTTATAATATTATATTTTTATTTATTTATTTATCTTTTTTTTTTTTTTTTTTATTTATTTATTTTTTATTTATTTTATTATTTTTTTTTATTTATTTATTTATATTTTATTTTTTATATTAATAAATTATATTTTTTTTTTTATTATAATTTATTTTTATCTATATATATATATTATAATTATTTATTTTTTTAATTATTGCTATATTATTTATTTATTTTATTCTATTATATAATATTTTTTATATTTTCCCTATATTAATTTAATTTATATATGTTTAATATTATATAATTTTATATTTATTTTTTTTATATCTAATTTCTTTTATTATTTTTTATATATTTTTCTTTAATCTTTTTTTTTTTTTTTTTTTTTTTTTTTTTTTTTTTTTTATTTTATTTTTTTTATATATTTTTTTTTTTTATGCTATCTGTTGCCTGTGTTGTTACCGTTGTCATATTGTGTGTGATTTTAATTTTAAAACCCATTTTGGTTTAATTTAACCCAGCAGTAGGCCTATAGTAAATTGCAATATTTGAATTAAATAAAACAGTCCACCATGTTTATTGATATATATTACCTGATATATAATGTATGTTGTATGACCTACTGTATAAACAATCATTTCAGAGTTTTGTTGTAGCCACTTACCCTGTAACTACACGGAACAAGGGAGGAACAAAGCACCACTTTAATTTACAGTCCGCAAATTTTGTATTTACTCTGTAACTACATGGAGCAAGGGGGTAACAAGCACCAATTTAATTTACAGCCCGCAACTGTTGTATTTACCCTGTAACTACACGGAACAAGGGGGAACAAAGCACCACTTTAATTTACAGCCTGCAATTGTTGTATTTACCCTGTAACTACATGTAACAATGGGGGAACAAAGCACCACTTTCATTTACGGCCCGCAAATTTTGTATTTACCCTGTAGCTACATGGAACAATGGGGGAACAAAGGACCACTTTAATTTACAGCCCGCAGATGTTGTATTTACACTGTAACTACATGTAACAAGGAGGTAACAAGCACCACTTTAAATTACAGCCTGCAAATTTTGTATTTACCCTGTAACTACACGGAACAAAGGGGGAACAAAGCACCACTTTAATTCACGATCCGCAAATGTTGTATTTACCCTGTAAATACATGGAACAAGGGGGGAACAAAGCACCACTTTAATTTACAGACCACAAATGTTGTATTTACCCTGTAACTACACGGAACAAGGGGGAACAAGCACCACTTTAAATTACAGCCTGCAAATTTTGTATTTACCCTGTAACTACATGGAGCAATGGGGGAACAAAGCACCACTTTACTTTACAGCCCGCAAATGTTGTATTTACCCTGTAACTACACGGAACAAGGGAGGAACAAAGCACCACTAATTTACAGCCCGCAAATGTTGTATATACCCTGTAACTACATGGAACAAGGGAAGAACAAGCACCACTTTAATTTACAGCCCGCAAATGTTTTATTTACCCTGTAACTACGTGGAACAATGGGGGAACAAGCACCACTTTAATTTACCGCCCTCAACTGTTGTATTTACCCTGTAACTACACAGAACAAGGAGTGAACAAGCACCACTTTAATTTACAGCACACAAATGTTGTATTTACCCTGTAACTAAATGGAACAATGGGGAAACAAAGCACCACTTTAAATTTACAGCCCTCAATGTTGTATTTACCTGTAACTACACCCGGACAAGGGAGGAACAAAGCCCCACTTTAAGGTAACAGCCCGCAAAATGTGGTTTTCCCCTGTAACTCCACGGAACAAGGAGGAACAAAGCACCACTTTAATTTACAGCCCTCAACTGTTGTATTTACCCTGTAACTACATGGAACAAGGGGGGAACATGCACCACTTTAATTTACAGCCCGCAAGTGTTGTATTTATCCTGTAACTACATGGAACAATGGGGGGAAAAAGCACCACTTTAATTTACAGCCCGCAGATGTTGTATTTACCCTGTAACTACATGGAACAAGGGGGGAACAAAGCATCACTTTAATTTACAGCCCTCAAATGTTGTATTTACGCTGTAACTACATGGAACAAGGGTGGATAAAGCACCACTTTATTTACAGCCCGCAAATGTTGTATTTCCCCTGTAACTACATGGAACAAGGGGGGGACAAAGCACCACTTTAATTTACAGACCACAAATGTTGTATTTACCCTGTAACTAAATGGAACAATGGGGAAACAAAGCACCACTTTAATTTAAGCCCGCAAATGTTGTATTTACCCTGAAACTACATGGAACAAGAGGGGAACAAATCACCACTTTAATTTACAACCCGCAAATGTTGTATTTACCCTGTAACAACACGAACAAGGGGAACAAAGCACCACTTTAATTTACAGCCCGCAAATGTTGTATTTACCTTGTAACTACATGGAACAATGGGGGAATAAAGCACCACTTTAATTTACAGCCCGAAAATGTTGTATTTACCCGGTAACTACATGGAACAGGGGGGGGGACAAGCACCACTTTAATTTACAGCCCTCAAATGCTGTATTTACCCTGTAACTACACGGAAAAAGGGGGAACAAAGCACCACTTTAATTCACGATCCGCAAATGTTGTATTTACCCTGTAAATACATGGAACAAGGGGGGAACAAAGCACCACTAATTTACAGCCTGCAAATGTTGTATTTACCCTGTTACTACATGGAACAAGGGGGGGACAAAGCACCACTTTAATTTACAGCCCACAAATGTTGTAATTTACCCTGTACCTACACGAACAATGGTGACAAAGCACCACTTTAATGTACGCCCCTTACATTATTATTATTATTAACAAAATATTATTTTTTTTACTTTATTTTAAATATACCAATTAAACAAATCAATAAAACTCTTACTGTTGCAGTAATCATATTGCACTGTAAAATAAAATGTCAGTATTTATTATTATTATTATCATAAATGTAACCAAAATTGTTAATATTATTTTATACTATAACATTTTATTATTAATTTAATTATAACAAATGAGCAAATAAATATATTACAATTGCAATAATCCAATTGTTCTGTAAAATAAAAAAGGAGTATTTAATAATAATAATTACAAAATAGTAATCATATTTTTTTTAAAACATACTATAAGAATGACATCAATAATACTACTAATAATAGCTTTGTTTTATGATTATTTAAGTCAGCTTGGTTCTGAGACTTACTAACCTGACTAACTCTACTTATGATAACCAGTCTCAGACCAGCAGTATCAGGTGTTTCTACGTCCCTGCAGCAGGAATCTCATTTATAGCCAGCTGTATTGGCCAGACTGATGTACCCGAGGCTTTGTATAAGGGACTTCCATCTTAACTGAACACATAAGAAAGATTCTTCTTATTGTGTAAAATTCCAGCTGGATGTGAGAGCTCCCTGTACATATCACCATCATAAACCTCCCTAAGGACATCTTCTGATGTTGCTCTTGAAAATCTGTTGTTGAGTGAATCTCTAAACTTCAAGGAGTGATCTAACTTGTAAATCGACTGGTAAGGTTACAAAGTAGCTCTGGCTTTTCAGATCTTGGGTACTGTTTGTCTTGTTGCAGTTTGAACACACAGTGTTTCCTCTGATTCTCTTTTGTCTGACTTGCAAGATATGCCTGACAGAATGTACAGAGGAATTGAAGCTCTGTTCTCTGGCTAAAGTGTGTGAATACCTTACTGAGCATGTGTTTAGTGGCCGGTAGTACAGTTGAAGAGAACAGGTCAAGCAGTGCAGCAAAGGCTCAATTGTGTTTCAGTGTAAATGTTATGAGTATCAGGAGTAGAGAGAAACCTGCATATTGGAACTTTTCGGTTTTCAGCTAATTTTGGACTGGTATCAGGTTCTCCTTCATCATGATGTTCCTCAACACTTTCATCTGCTTCACTGACTCCATCACTTGCTGCTTCACTTTCACCATCAACACAGTTTCCTTCATCTAATTCCATTCTTTCTTCATCACTTATTTCATATGTCTCGCTTTCATTATGTCCTAAAGTGCAATTTACGCAACTTTGTTCCTCTTGTCTCAACTCCACATACATCATTTGTCTCACTTTCATCCTCACTGTGTCCTTCAGTGCCATATATAGTTTCTTTTCTCTAGTTCAGGATGCTGATCAACACCGTGACTGTTTGATGGACCAGGTGCGTCGCTGTTGGAACTGTATGTGTAGGATCTGAATCTTGTTGTCCTTGGCAACAGATAGGTATTACCTGGCTTCAAGTACTGCTTATACCTCTTCATCTTGTAGTCGTCCCTCCACTGTTTACTACTTCTTAAACACCTCTCTGTTCTCAAAGACAAAAACAATACAGAATCTAATGAGACATAAACTAGAAAAAAAACTCTCTCTCTCTCTCTAATGCCAACCATCAACGCCAAAACTAAACTGAGAAATAAAAAATATGTATTCTCTCTCTCTTGCTCTCTTCATCAACCATCAACCACCCCCCACCCCTGCCTGAGTCCCTTCTTAACCCTTGTGCAGGTTGTCCGGGGTCTTAAGAGACAGTAAAATGTGAATTTGCAACGCAATCGTGGAATTTTTCCAAACACGTGTAATATCACTGTATTAATATTTTAGTAATGTTTTGGGGGTCCTATTGAATTTTTTTATATATTTGCCTATATTTTTTAATGATTTTGACATGTAGGTTTACTTGAAATATTTTAAAAATAGTAACTAAAATTGGTTTACTTAAAACATGTTTGTACAATTCACTATAAAGAAGATTTTCAATCGTGGTGATAGCATGAAAAATGTGCCACAGTTTAGTGGAAGACCGCTGCCATCTAAAAAATAAAATCTCAGAATTAAAATAACATGAAATTTCCACTAGATGGCTGCAAAGGACCACTTTTATTGGACCACTCATTGTACATCCTTTCAAAAGCTTTTCGATTAAATTTAAGTTTAGAGGTTATAAAAGCAATATTGTGTCAATAAAAATACTATATATATATATTCTTTTTTTTCTTCTTTAAGTATCAGTTTTTGCAATTATACCAGATACATCTGTGTGTGTGAGCATGAGCACACTAACATACGGCCTTTATATTTTTATTTATTGTTTGTGTGTGTGTGTGTGTGTGTTTTATTTGTGTCTCATGGCATTTAGAGAGGGGAGCTGGCTTTCTTTTCTTTAAAATTAATAATTTTATAAAGAGTAATAATAATAAACAAATAATAAACAAAAAATAAACAAATTTTATATTTGCATATATTAAACTAGCATATTTTTTTCACTCACCACTGTCTTTTTAGAATCGGAAAGAATCCTAGCCTTTGTTGACCTCTCTAGTATCTGCTTATAGCAGGGGTGGCGAACTCCGATCCTGGAGAGCCGCAGTCCTGCAGAGTTCAGCTCCAACCCTAATTAAAACTCACCTGCCTGTAGCTTCCTAGTAACCCTTCAGACCTTGATTAGCTTGTTCAGGTGTGTTTGATTAGGGTGGAAGCAAAACTCTGCAGGGCTGTGGCTCTCCAGGACTGACGTTCGCCACCCCTGGCTTATAGCCTTAGAATTTTTTTTTTTCAAAATTAGGTTGTGAGTGTCTGTGTCACGGAGACACCATCTACAACAGGGGTGTCAAACTCAATTCCTGGAGGGCCGGAGCCCTGCAGAGTTTAGATTCAACCCTAATTAAACACACCTGAAGTCCTTCAGGCTTATTTGAAAACTACATGGTATATGTGTTGGAGCAGGGCCCTGATCTACAACCACAGAATCAATCACGCAACCACACCCTCAATCACCTGAGTACTGAGCACCTGCATCTGCACCTCATTATCACGCACTATAAGAGCACACTCACCACACTGGTCTCAAGGTTACTCCTTCAAAGTCTTTCTCTTCGGCTCTGCTAAAGGACTGTAACTTTTCTGTGCTCTGCCCATCACCAAGATCTTTGTGTGCTCAAAGGACTGTGAACTAGAAACCGGTTGTTTCAGATAAGATTGTTCTCATGCACTCTCTGCCACATTCACCTCAGTTGCTTCCACGGAGATCCCTCTGGTGATATGAGTTTGTGTTTACTTAATAAAAGTGAAGTTTGTTACCTGCATCTCTCCTTGTCCTCGTCTTTGGCACACTGTGACAGTCTGTGTGTATTAGGAATTATTAATTCCTGCTAAATTATTAATTAATTTCTTACTAATTACAAAGAATTAAGTTTTTTTTAAAGATGTTGCTGAAGAAGAGTTACCAGATCAGTGGGTGAGGGCAAAACAGAGGGGTGTTTTTGACCATGTTACCTGATTGGCTGACGTCATAATGACGGGTAGGTTTAGGGGTGGGGTTAGGTAAGGGCAGTGGTTGAATTGTAAAAAAAAATGATGTGGGTCCTGTAGCTAAATTTACATGATTACAAATTAATGAAAAATTAGCCTTATTAAATGAACTATTATTTATAAGCTTTTTTTTTCCTTCTTGGGCCTGAAATTGAGGAATTTTGGTTAATACAGATAATTAAACAATATTTTGCTAAATGTGCTTTTGTGCTGAAACCTAAATGTGCTTTTTGAGGCCTGTCATGGATAAATAATGATGACAATAAAACCACCAGTAGGTGGCAGCAAGCCCTTGTTTTGATCAATTATTTATTGAATCGTTCAAATCAAACGACTCGACAAAACGTCTGATTCAATTAGAAACGTAACAAGCCTGCGTCCCAGTGTGCACAATATCCATCCTAAATTCTATGTGATATTAGTAATTTTCAATACTATTTAGGGCAGACAGGCTGGATAGTATGCACATTGGGACGCAGGGAAAGTGTCCATCTGAATGGGCCGTTGAATCACTGGCTCACTTGATTCGTTCAAAAACTGATTAATTCAAGGAACGAAACACCGTGTTACTATGCACTGTTGTTTAAAATTAATAGCACATTTGTGCCCGCGCATGTAGGCCTAATGATATTCAGAAAAGTACATTGCTTGTGCAATGAATATAAAAAAAACATAAAAACTCATACATGGGTATTTTTTCTTTAATTGCTTGAATTATAAGATTATTTTACCTATATTCTAATAGGCTTCATCGTGCAGTGAATGCTTTTGGACTCTCAAGACGTGTTTTTGTCTGGTTTTTGCAAGGTCGATGACTCGATAATGTCAGCTCTCCTATCATCTCTCAATCCCTCACAGACAGTTACACATACAGCACAATAACATTATGACAGGGGAATGTTTTTAAATTCTAATGAAGGAAAAATCATACCTTTTCTGTTCTCTTCTAATTAAAGAAATTCAAAAGTTGCGCTTGAACCATAGCGAAAAATGACGAATACTTGCTTCCGCTTGTGCGCAGCTTGTTACAGTACCGACTTCTGATTGGCCAATCGCTGTTATTCGTGAATTATCTTAAGTATATGATTTTAACATTTAATTTGCATGATAAGTTTTACATATTATTAATCCAATGGGGATGGTGGTTTTACTGAGGGGATGCTTTTTGTCATTTTTTTCAACCAGGGGGATGCCATCTCCCCGCATCCCCCCTCAGTTCGAGCCCTGGGTAAGGGGGATCATTTTCATTGCATCATTTAGAAACACCCATCAGTTTGAAAACACCCACTTTTGCTCTGCAGAGACCTCAGTCTCCCTTCATTATGCATATATGGGAGGTACCTGGGTTGTTATGGGTTGCAGGGAAATCAGGAATTAAAGTTGAGAGTCCATGGAACTACATACGAGCCTGTTTCTTTCATAATTATACAGAATATTGAAACAAAATATATGTGAACCGAGACAAATGGAAAACATTTCAGTCTACTCTGTAGAATTGCAAGTGATGAATCTGTAGCTGGAAAGTCAGGTAATTAATTATCTGTGTGCTTTCTGTCCTGAGTTTAACACAATCTCCAAATGATCTATAACACCTCATTCACACCAGCAAGCACATGAAATTACTGTGTGTCTTTTCCATTATTTGTCAGAATTTGTCAGCTTCGGCTTCATCCCTAATATGTAGTTAAAATTACACTGAAGAATCTGTGCAACGACAGCAGTACAGTTTCCTGAGAATCTTTATAAGGAACCAGATCAGAGAGAGAGAGAGAGAGTGTGTGTGTGTGTGTGTGTGTTGATTTCTGACTGTCATTTTTCTGATTCTCACGTCTCTTCCTGAAAGAAAGCAGGAAGCAGGTTTCAGTTGTTTTACAGAAGTGAAAGAAATTTCAGAGCTGCTGTTCAACACGACGGTTCAGAGGAGGAAATAGAAATATCTAGAAACATTGTTTGAGGTGAGTGTTTGAGCTTTCTTTAGTTATTTTCATGTATGAGTGTAATCTTATGATGTATCATTGGTCACTCTGAGCTTCTGAGATTTTAATGCTGTGCTGAAGTCGTTTTGATGATTTTATTTAAAGCTCTTCATGTCGTGATCAAACAGATGATCAAGTGTGTCTTTGTCAGTGAATCATGGAGAGCTGCTCATTCTGATATTGTTGTCACACCGTGTGAAATCACTGTTTCTCTCATTTTACTGTTTGTTAGTGAGTCTGTGATTTCAGTATTTCTCATCATGCACTTTTTTTTTTTTGAACATTCTCTTTATTACGTTTTTTACATTGGCACAAAAACAAAAATCATTCCAATACAAATTTTTACACTTTTATACAAATCCTAATTTAACCATTTTAACATCGTAATGATATGGAAAAATAAGAGGGGGAAAAAAAGAAAGGAAAAAAATGGGGGGGGCTGCTTAAATTAGGGTTCAACTATTGCTTTCTTATTAAAATAATTAATAAAAGGCTTCCATGCTGCATAAAAAAATTTTGTTTTATTTTTTAGGGAAAATCTTATCTTTTCAAGTTGTAGGTAGGACATAACATTTTTAATCAGTGCCGAGCAGTGGGGTGGCTCTTTCTGTTTCCAGTTGAGCAAAATCAATCTACGTGCTAAGAGTGTAACGAATCCAAGCATTATATGTTGGTTTTTAGGTAGCTTCATATTATCACTACTGACACCAAAAACAGCTCAAATTGAGTCTGGATCCAATTGCTTTCCCAACACTTCTGACAATAAATGAAAAACTGAAATCCAATAATTACTAATCTTAGAACAACTCCAAAACATATGTCCTAGTGATGCTGGAGTTTGACCGCACCTATAAAATAGTGGGTCTACAGAGGAAAACATCTTAGAGAGCTTTAGTTTAGACAGGTGAAGTCGATGTAGGATCTTGAATTGTATTAGACCATATCTAATACACAAGGAAGAAGAGTGAACTTGTTCTTGTGCTTCATCCCATTGCCAGTCTTCGATATCTATTCCAAGGTCATCTTCCCATGCCGTCTTTAGATGCTCTAATGAAACATCACATTCTAGCTGTGATCATTTATTATATACAATTGAAATTCCTCCTTTGGTAAATGGGTTCTGCAAAAACAATGCCTCCATTTGAGGAGTTGGCGGCTCACAAGGAAACAATGAAAAATTATTTTGAGCAAAACTGCGAGCGTGTAAGTATTTAAAAAAGGTGTAGTAGGTCAATCAAATATCTGCTGTAACTGCTGAAATGTTGGAAAACAATTGTTAGTAAACAAATTTTGAAAGGAGTGTATACATTTATTGGACCAGATCTGAAATATTGAATCAATCTGGGAAGGGAGAAACGAATGATTAGCGATTAATGGGCTTAAAAATGCTTAAAATGCTTAATGGTCACTTAAAATGCTTTCTTATCTGTTTCCAAATTTTGAATGAATTGGAAACCACTGGATTATTCAATTGAGCTGGAGGGAGGGGGGGGGGTGTCTAATCAGGTAGACAAAGCTGAATAGATTAAAGCTGGCCAAGAGGAAGGTGAGCATGATTTATTTTCCATATCACACCATTAAATCGACCCCTCATGCATTCCAAATGAGAGTGCTCTTATATTACATGCCCAGTAATACAGCTGAAAATGAGGTAGACACATCCCTCCTTTCGGTTTAATCCTCTGTAAATATACTTTCTTGATTCTAGTTTTTTTTTTTGTTCCAAATATATTGGGTAATTATTTTATCCAAATTTTTGAAAAATGACATTAGGGTTAGGGTTAGGGTTAATGTAGACTGGGATACACTGGAAAAGAAATAGGTATTTGGGCAAAATACTAATTTTTACCGTGTTAACGCGACCTGCTAAAGAGAGAGGGAGATTGGACCACTTCTTAAAAGTGTGTTGAGTGTTTTCATACAGCTTCAGGAAATTTTCTTTAAAAAGTGTAGAAAAACATTTAGTTATGGTGATCCCTATATATTTAAATGAGTTTACTATTTTAAAAGAAAAATATGACAGTATTTCTAATTGGGTTTTAGGGTTGATCGGGAATATAACACTTTTAGAAAAATTAATCTTATATCCTGAGATTTTTCCAAATTTTTCTAAAATTAACATAATGGTTGGTACTGATTGTAAGGGATAGAAATGTAAACTAGAAGGCCATCCACATATGACGATACTTTGTGTTCCTTTCCCCCTCTTACTATCCCACTATAGACCGTGGATGCACGTAAAGAAATTGCTAAAGGTTCTATAGCTAAAGCAAATAGCAGGGGTGACAGAGGACAACCCTGTCTTGTTGACCGACTTAATGGAAAATAACCAGAGTTGTTATTGTTTGTTTGTACAGAAGCTTGAGGGTGGGCATATAGTAATTTAATAAATGTAATAAAATTAGAACCAAATCCAAATTTCACCAAAGTGGTGAAAAGATAATCCCACTCAACCCGATCAAAGGCTTTTTCTGCATCTATAGAAATAAGTACCTCGGGCTGAGTGGGATTGGGACTTGATGTGTAAATAATATTCAATAGTCTTCTAATATTAAAGAATAAGATGCGATTCTTGATGAATCCTGTTTGATCTGTGGAGATCACAGAGGGGAGAACTTTCTCAAATCTGGTAGCCAAGACCTTGGCCAAACTTTTGTTATCAACATCAAGAAGACTGATAGGTCTATATGAACTAGGCTCTAAGGGGTCTTTCTCTGCCTTGTGTATTAAAGAAATATTAGCCTGATAAAATGTTGGTGGTAGACAGCCTCTTTCAAATGATTCATTAAAAACATCTAAAAGCAAAGGTGAAATTTGGTCACTAAAACATTTATAAAATTCGGTTGTGAAACCATTTGGACCTGGGGACTTTGAACATTGCATGTTGGATATTGCTTCATAGATTTCATCAATAGTTAGTGGCCGTTCCAAAACTTCCCTATCTTTCATGCTTAAGGAGGGTATATTAAGTGAATCAAGAAACTGGGCTATACATGATGGCTCGTTGACAGATTCTGAAGAGCATAATTTAATATAAAAGTTTTAAAAAATATTATTTATTTCTTGTGGCTTGGATGTAATTTGTCCTGTCTCTTTCCTAATTTCCATTATCATTCTTGATGCTGCTGTCTCTTTAATTTGCCAAGCGAGGAGTTTACCTGCTCTCTCTCCATGCTCATAATACTTGGCTTTTGCCCGTATCAAACGATCAGTAGTCTCTGAAGTGGATAATAACTGAAATTCTGACTGGAGAGAAAGCCTCTCTTTACACAATTCTGGTGAGGGGGAAATCGCATACTCTTGATCTATTTCTAGTATTCTGTCCATTAATTTCTTTTTTTGTTCTTTACATTGGTTCCTGATTAAGACATTATAAGAAATAATTTGTCCCCGCATGTTTGCTTTAAATCCTTCCCAAATTGTGGATTTAGAAACATCTACTGTATTATTTGTCTCTACATATAACCTTATTTGATCCCTGGTTTGTTCTACAAATGTCTTATCTGCTAACAAATTATTATCAAATCTCCATTTAATCATATCATACTTGGTTTCAAGTACTACCTGAAGAACTAAGGGGCTATGGTCTGATATCACCATTGCTTCATAATCACAATGTGTGACTGCTGACAAAAGTTTGCAATCTATTAAAAAATAGTCTATCCTAGAGAATGTGTGATGAACTGGCGAAAAAAATTAATATTTTCATTGATTTGGAAAGGTAAATCTCCATGGATCTATTATTTTAAAGGATTTCATAAACCTTAAAAGGTTTGGGACTTCTTTTCAAGAAATTTCTCAGCCTCTCGAGGGTGTTTAAACGTGTATCTGATTCCATCCCCAGTGATTGTCAGTTTGGCCGGATAGAACAGACTGTAATTTATCCCGGCGGCTCGCAGCTTGGCTTTCACTTGATTGAACGCGGCTCGAAGTTTGCCAACCTCTGGACTCACATCGGGGAAGATATGCACAGGGGATCCTTTGTAGTAGAGACGGCCTTTATTTCTGGATAACTTCAGAATTTTTTCTTTGTCCGAATAGTAGTGGAAGCGAGCAATTAATGCCCGGGGCCTCTCTCCCGATTTCAGTTTTGGCGCGAGAGTTCTGTGCGCACGATCTACAGTCATACTGGAATCCCCCAAGTCATCGGCTCCAAATATCTCCAGTAGCAGGTCTTTGATGGATCGAAACGGATTTCCAGCCTCCACTCCTTCTGGAATCCCAACAAATCTTAAATTCTGTGTCCGTCTACAATTCTCCAAATCCATACATTTCTCCTGCATTTTCTTGTGTTCTTTAGCCATGCGTTCATGAGACTGTTCAGGTACTGCCACTCTGTCCATCATGTCACTCAGGGTTTTCCCCATCTCCGTGCACTCATTCGACGATTCAGCCTGTGCTTTGTGTAAAGCGGCCAGCTCTGGAAAGATGTCCTCTCGTAGCGCACGCAGGTCCTCTTTCATCTCCTCTCGATTCTTTTGCATCTCCAGATGAAGGCTTTCCATTTGCGATTTAATGTCTTTAATCACTGCCTAACGAAATAGGAGAATCTCCGTCTTCTTCGTTCATCTTTCTCTCACTGCTTTCTGCGTTTGTATTGCGCGGGATTGTCGATGTAACTTTTTGGCACGAGCTCGGTTTCATGTTGAAAAGTTCGTTGTTATGACAGACTAATCAACCAAGTAAAGCCTTTACATTTCTATTTAGCAATAATTTGTTACTTATTTGAGGAGCTCCCTTCTGTGCTGTTCACTCCATGCAGGCGGAAGTCCCATCATGCACTCTTTACTCTGAGGCAGAAACTATTACTCAACATCTTCATGCGTCTGCAGACAGTTCTATATGATGAGCTCTATAACATACTTCTTTAATCCTCTAAGTGCCAAAATCGCAAAATTGCGAAAGAGGTCATACTTAAAGGGGTCATATGATGCGATTTCAAGTTTTCCTTTCTCTTTGGAGTGTTACAAGCTGATTGTGCATAGATAAGATCCCTGAAGTTGCAAAGACTAAAGTCTCAAAACCAAAGAGATATTCTTTATAAAAGTTAAGACTCTGCCACGCCCCCCCTAAAACAGCTCGTTCTAACACGCCCCCACATATCTACCTCACTATGTGGAAACATTTGCATAATGCGCCCAAATGTGCACGCAAAGAAAGAAGGCGTGGTTTCAGTAACCGCAGTTAGTGTTGAAGCAGCCATGTCAGGGAGATGCTGTGTGTTTCTAGGCAAAAGCAAAAGCACTTTATTTGGCCTTCCGAAAGTAGATGCATTTAGGAATCTTTAAGATTACTTACAACAGAACAGCAATGCATTTTATGGATGACCGTTTCGTGAACCTAGGAGAGGAGGTAATTCTGACTTTGCTATGACAATCTGACGCTTCTGAATCAGCTACTGTTTTGTTATTAGTTTAAGTATTTGCTATTGACTGTCCAAATGCGGAGTTTTGCGCATCGTGTGTGTGTGTGTGTGTGTGTGTGTGAGAGAGAGAGACAGCGTCACATCACAGTAGAGTCAGCTGTCTTAACCGCGGCTTGTGTACTGCATCATTACTGTGTCTGTCACCGACTCTGTTCCCCTTTCGGGCTTGAACTGATGGTAAAACTAATACATAATTTACTGTCTTTACATTTATTTTGAAAGATGAAGCTCAAGATTATGGTAAGGGGCGTTACATTTCCGACGACTGCTTGCAGTGTTCGGCCAATCACAATGCCACGTGGTCAGCTGGCCAATCAGAGCAGACTGGGCTTGTCGGAAAGGAGGGACTTTGTAGAAAACGAAGAGTTTTTGAGAGAGGCGGGGGATAGAGGACCTACAATAATGTACAGTTATTTGAAAATAAGTGTTTTTTGAACATTAAAGCATGTCAAAATATTCTGTTACACCAAATACACAAAATATGATCTTTAAAAAAGTATCATATGACCCCTTTAAAAATAGGATCGTATGTAGGGTCCTAATATGGTGTAATATTTCATTTGTATTCCCTACCACTAGATGGAAGACATGTAGTACTTCGATTCTAGACCAAAATGCCATCATGTTCCTATTCAAAGTGTTCGAGCAAATAG